>STHB01016002.1:0-12746 GCA_018908115.1 Anopheles rivulorum
GGGCAAGCCACCCCACTGGGTGGGCAAGCCAACCCACAGGGTGGACAAGCCACTCCACAGGGTGGGAAAGCAACCCCACTGGATGGGCAAGCCACCCCACTGGGTGGGCAAGCCACCCCACTGGGTGGGCAAGCCACCCCACAAGGTGGACAAGCCACCCCACTGGGTGGGCAAGCCACCCCACTGGGTGGGCAAGTTACCCCACCGGGTGGACAAACAACCCCACTTGGTGGGCAAGCCACCCCACTGGGTGGGCAAGCCACCCCACAAGGTGGACAAGCCACCCCACTGGGTGGGCAAACAACCCCACCGGGTGGGCAAGCCACCCCACTGGGTGGGAAAGCCACCCCACAGGGTGGGCAAGACACCCCACTGGGTGGGCAAGCCACTCCACAAGGTGGGCAACCAACCCCACTGGGTGGGCAAGCCACCCTACTGGATGGGCAAGCCACCCCAATGGGTGGGCAAGCCACCCCACCGAGTGGACAATCAACCCTACTGGGTGGGCAAGCCACCCCACTGGGTGGGAAAGCCACCCCACTGGGTAGGCAAGCCACCCAACTGGGTGGGAAACCAACTCCACCGGGTCGGCAAGCCAACCCACTGGGTGGGCAAGCCACCCCACCGGTTGGACAAACAACCCCACTGGGTGGGCAAGCCACCCCACTGGGTGGGCAAGCCACCCCACAGGGTGGACAAGCCACCCCACAAAGTGGGCAAGCCACCCCATTGGGTGGGAAAGCCACCCCATTGGGTGGGAAAGCCATGCCACTGAGTTGGCAAGCCACCCCACTGAGTGGGCATGCCAACCTACTGGTTGGGCAAGCCACCCCACTGGGTGGGCAAGCCACCCTACATGGTGGACAAGCCACCCCACTGGGTGGGCAAGCCACTCCACAAGGTGGGCAACCAACCCCACTGGGTGGGCAAGCCACCCTACTGGATGGGCAAGCCACCCCACTGGGTGGGCAAGCCACCCCACCGAGTGAACAATCAACCCTACTGGGTGGGTAAGCCACCCCACTGGGTGGGAAAGCCACCCCACTGGGTAGGCAAGCCACCCCACTGGGTAGGCAAGCCACCCAACTGGGTGGGAAACCAACCCCACCGGGTGGGCAAGCCACCCCACTGGGTGGGCAAGCCACCCAACAAGGTGGGCAAGCCACCCCACTGGGTGGGCAAGCCACCCCACTGGGTGGGCAAGCCACCCCACAGGGTGGAAAAGCCACCCCACAGGGTGGGAAAACCACCCCACCGGATGGACAAACAACCCGACTTGGTGGGCAAGCCACCCCACTGGGTGGGCAAGCCACCCCACAGGGTGGGAAAGCCACCCCACTGGATGGGCAAGCCACCCCACTGGGTGGGCAAGCCACCCAACTAGGTGGGCAACCAACCCCACTGGGTGGGCAAGCCACCCCACTGGGTTGGCAAGCCACCCCACAGGGTGGACAAGCCACCCCACAGGGTGGGCAAGCCACCCTATTGGGTGGGCAAGCCATGCCACTGGGTTGGCAAGCCACCCCACTGGGTGGGCAAGCCACCCCATTGGGTGGGCAAGCCACCCCACAGGGTGGAAAAGCCACCCCACAGGGTGGGAAAGCCACCCCAATTGATGGGCAAACCACCCCACTGGGTGGACAAGCCACCCAACTAGGTGGGCAACCAACCCCACAGGGTGGGCGAGCCACCCCACAGGATGAACAAGCCACCCCACAGGGTGGGAAAGCCACCCCACTGGATGGGCAAGCCACCCCACCGGGTATACAAACAACCCCACTGGGTTGGCAAGCCACCCCACTGGGTGGGCAAGCCACCAAACTAGGTGGGCAACCAACCCCATTGGGTGGGCAAGCCAGCCCACAGGGTGCACAAGCCACCCCACAGGGTGGGCAAGCCACCCCACCGGGTGAATAAACAACCCCACTTGGTGGGCAAGCCACCCCAATGGGTGGGCAAGCCAACCCACAGGGTGGACAAGCCAACCCACCGGGTGGACAAACAACCCAACTAGGTGGGCAAGCCACCCCACTGGGTGGGCAAGCCACCCCACAGGGTGGGCAAGTTACCCCACCGGGTGGACAAACAACCCCACTTGGTGGGCAAGCCACCCCACTCGGTGGGCAAGCCACCCCACAGGGTGGACAAGCCACCCCACAGGGTGGGAAAGCCACCCCACTGGATGGGCAAGCCACCCCACTGGGTGGGCAAGCCACCCCACGGGGTGGACAAACCACCCCACAGGGTGGGAAAGCCACCCCACTGGATGGGCAATCCACCCCAAAGGGTGGACAAGCCACCCCACAGGGTGGACAAGCCACCCCACTCGGTGGCCAAGCCACCCCACTGGGTGGGCAAGCCACCCCACCGGGTGGGCAAACAACCCTACTTGGTGGGCAAGCCACCCCACTGGCTAGGCAAGCCACCCCACAGGGTGGACAAGCCATCCCACAGGGTGGACAAGCCACCCCACAGGGTGGGCAAGCCACCCCAAAGGGTGGGAAAGCCACCCCACTGGATGGGCAAGTTACCCCACCGGGTGGACAAACAACCCCACTTGGTGGGCAAGCCACCCCACTCGGTGGCCAAGCCACCCCACTGGGTGGGCAAGCCACCAAACCGGGTGGGCAAACAACCCTTCTTGGTGGGCAAGCCATCCCACTGGGTGGGCAAGCCATCCCACTGGGTGGGCAAGCCACCCCACAGGGTGGGCAAGTTACCCCACCGGGTCGACAAACAACCCCACTTGGTGGGCAAGCCACCCCACAGGGTGGGCAAGCCACCCCACTGGGTGGGCAAGCCTCCCAACTAGGTGGGCAACCAACCCCACTGGGTGGGCAAGTCACCCCACTGGGTGGGCAAGCCACCCCACTGGGTGGGCAAGCCACCCCAGCGGGTGGGCAAACAACCCTACTTGGTGGGCAAGCCACCCCACTGGGTGGGCAAGCCACCCCACTGGGTGGGCAAGCCATGCCACTGGGTTGGCAAGCCACCCCACAGGATGGACAAGCCACCCCACAGGGTGGGCAAGCCACCCCATTGGGTGGGCAAGCCATGCCACTGGGTTGGCAAGCCACCCCACTGGGTGGGCAAGCCACCCCAGTGGGTGGGCAAACAACCCTACTTGGTGGGCAAGCCACCCCACTGGGTGAGCCAGCCACCCTACCTGGTGGGCAAGCCAACCCACTGGGTGGGCGAGCCACCCCACAGGATGGACAAGCCACCCCACAGGGTGGGCAAGCCACCCCATTGGGTGGGCAAGCCATGCCACTGGGTTGGCAAGCCACCCCACTGGGTGGGCAAGCCACCCCACTGGGTGGGCAAGCCACCCCACAGGGTGGAAAAGCCACCCCACAGGGTGGGAAAGCCACCCCACCGGATGGACAAACAACCCCACTTGGTGGGCAAGTCACCCCACTGGGTGGGCAAGCCACCCCACGGGGTGGAAAAGCCACCCCACGGGGTGGAAAAGCCACCCCACAGGTTGGGAAAGCAACCCCACTGGATGGGCAAGCCACCTCACTGGGTGGGCAAGCCACCCCACTGGGTGGGCAAGCCAACCCACCGGTTGGACAAACAACCCTACTTGGTGGGCAAGCCACCCCACTGGGTGGGCAAGCCACCCCACAGGGTGGACAAGCCACCCCACAAGGTGGACAAGCCACCCCACAAGGTGGACAAGCCACCCCACTGGGTGGGCAAGCCACCCCACTGGGTGGGCAAGTTACCCCACCGGGTGGACAAACAAGCCCACTTGGTGGGCAAGCCACCCCACTCGGTGGGCAAGCCACCCCACAGGGTGGACAAGCCACCCCACAGGGTGGGAAAGCCACCCCACAGGGTGGGAAAGCAACCCCACTGGATAGGCTAGCCACCCCACTGGGTGGGCAAGCCACCCCACTGGGTGGGCAAGCCAACCCACCGGGTGGACAAACAACCCTACTTGGTGGGCAAGCCACCCCACTGGGTGGGCAAGCCACCCCACAGGGTGGACAAGCCACCCCACAAGGTGGAAAAGCCACCCCACTGGGTGGGCAAGCCAACCCACTGGGTGGGCAAGTTACCCCACCGGGTGGACAAACAACCCCACTTGGTGGGCAAGCCACCCCACTGGGTGGGCAAGCCACCCCACGGGGTGGAAAAGCCACCCCACTGGATGGGCAAGCCACCCCACTGGGTGGGCAAGCCAACCCCACTGGCTGGGCAAGCCACCCCACTTGGTGGGAAAGCCACCCCACTGGGTGGGCAAGCCACCCCACAGGGTGGACAAGCCACCCCACAAGGTGGACAAGCCACCCCACTGGGTGGGCAAGCCACACCACTGGGTGGGCAAGCCACCCCACTGGGTGGGCAAGCCACCCCAAAGGGTGGAAAAGCCACCCCACACGGTGGACAAACAACCCTACTTGGTGGGAAAGCCACCCCACTGGGTGGGCAAGCCACCCCACAGGGTGGACAAGCCACCCCACAAGGTGGACAAGCCACCCCACTGGGTGGGCAAGCCACCCCACTGGGTGGGCAAGCCACCCCACTGGGTGGGCAAGCCACCCCAAAGGGTGGAAAAGCCACCCCACACGGTGGACAAGCCACTCCACAGGGTGGGAAAGCCACCCCACTGGATGGGCAAGCCACCCCACCGGATGGACAAACAACCCTACTTGGTGGGCAAGCCACCCCAATGGGTGGGCAAGCCAACCCACTGGGTGGACAAGCCAACCCACCGGGTGGACAAACAACCCTACTTGGTGGGCAAGCCACCCCACTCGGTGGCCAAGCCACCCCACAGGGTGGACAAGCCACCCCACAGGGTGGGTAAGCCACCCCACTGGATGGGCAAATTACCCCACCGGGTGGACAAACAACCCTACTTGGTGGGCAAGCCACCCCACTGGGTGGGCAAGCCACCCCACAGGGTGGGCAAGTTACCCCACCGGGTGGACAAACAACCCCACTTGTTGGGCAAGCCACCCCAATGGGTGGGCAAGCCAACCCACAGGGTGGACAAGCCAACCCACCTGGTGGACAAACAACCCTACTTGGTGGGCAAGCCACCCCACTCGGTGGCCAAGCCACCCCACAGGGTGGACAAGCCACCCCACAGGGTGGGAAAGCCACCCCACTGGATGGGCAAGTTACCCCACCGGGTTGACAAACAACCCCACTTGGTGGGCAAGCCACCCCACTCGGTGGGCAAGCCACCCCACAGGGTGGACAAGCCACTCCACAGGGTGGGACAGCCAATCCACTGGATGGGCAAGCCACCCCACTGGGTGGACAAGCCACGCAACAAGGTGGGCAACCAACCCCACTGGGTGGGCAAGCCACCCCACTGGGTGGCCAAGCCACCCCACTGGGTGGGCAAGCCACCCCACCGGGTGGGCAAACAACCCTACTTGGTGGGCAAGCCACCCCACTGGCTGGGCAAGCCACCCCAAAGGGTGGAAAAGCCACCCCACACGGTGGACAAGCCACTCCACAGGGTGGGAAAGCCACCCCACTGGATGGGCAAGCCACCCCACCGGATGGACAAACAACCCTACTTGGTGGGCAAGCCACCCCACTGGCTGGGCAAGCCACCCCACAGGGTGGACAAGCCATCCCACCGAGTGGACAAGCCACCCCACAGGGTGTGAAAGCCACCCCACAGGGTGTGAAAGCCACCCCACTGGATTGGCAAGCCACCCCACCGGATGGACAAACAACCCCACTTGGTGGGCAAGCCACCCCACTGGGTGGGCAAGCCACCCCACGGGGTGGACAAGCCACCCCACTGGGTGGGCAAGCCACCCCACTGGGTGGGCAATCCACCCCAAAGGGTGGACAAGCCACCCCACAGGGTGGACAAGCCATCCCACTGGGTGGGCAAGCCACCCCACAGGGTGGACAAACAACCCCACTTGGTGGGCAAGCCACCCCACAGGGTGGACAAACAACCCCACTTGGTGGGCAAGCCACCCCACAGGGTGGACAAGCCACCCCACTGGGTGGGCAAGCCTCCCAACTAGGTGGGCAACCAACCCCACTGGATGGGCAAGTCACCCCACTGGGTGGGCAAGCCACCCCACTGGGTGGGCAAGCCACCCCACAGGGTGGACAAGCCATCCCACTGGGTGGGCAAGCGACCCCACTGGGTGGGCAAGCCCCCCCACTGGGTGGGCAAGCCACCCCACCGGGTGGGCAAACAACCGTACTTGGTGGGCAAGCCACCCCACTGGGTGGGCAAGCCACCCAACTAGGTGGACAACCAACCCTACTGGGTGGGCAAGCCACCCCACTGGGTGGGCAAGCCACCCAACAGGGTGGACAAGCCATCCCACTGGCTGGGCAAGCCACCCCACCGGGTGGACAAACAACCCCACTTGCTGAGCAAGCCACCCCACTGGGTGGGCAAGCCAACCCATTGGGTGGGAAAGCCACCCCATTGGGTGGGCAAGCCATGCCACTGGGTTGGCAAGCCACCCCACTGAGTAGGCATGCCAACCTACTGGTTGGGCAAGCCACCCCACTGGGTGGGAGAGCCACCCCACATGGTGGACAAGCCACGCCACCGGGTGGACAAGCCACCCCACTGGGTTGGCAAGCCACCCCACTGGGTGGGCAAGCCACCCCACTGGGTGGGCAAGCCACCCCACAGGGTGGACAAGCCACCTCACAGGATGGACAAGCCACCCCACAGGGTGGGAAAACCACCCCACTGGATGGGCAAGCCCCCCCACTGGGTGAGCAAGCCACCACACCGGGTGGACAAACAACCCCACTTGGTGGGCAAGCCACCCCACTGGGTGGGCAAGCCACCCCACAGGGTGGGCAAGCCACCCCACAAGGTGGACAAGCCACCCCACTGGGTGGGCAAGCCACCCCACTGGGTGGGCAAGTTACCCCACCGGGTGGACAAACAACCCCACTTGGTGGGCAAGCCACCCCACTGGGTGGGCAAGCCACCCCACGGGGTGGACAAGCCACCCCACAGGGTGGGAAAGCCACCCCACTGGATGGGCAAGCCACCCCACTGGGTGGTCAAGCCACATCACCGGGTGGGCAAACAACCCTACTTGGTGGGCAAGCCACCCCACTGGGTGGACAAGCCACGCTACTAGGTGGGCAACCAACCCCACTGGGTGGGCAAGCCACCCCACTGGGTGGCCAAGCCACCCCACTGAGTGGGCAAGCCCCCCAGCGGGTTGGCAAACAACCCTACTTGGTGGGCAAGCCACCCCACTGGGTGGGCAAGCCACCCAACTAGGTGGGCACCCAACCCCACTGGGAGGGCAAGCCAACCCACTGGGTGGGCGAGCCACCCCACAGGATGGACAAGCCACCCCACAGGGTGGGCAAGCCACCCCATCGGGTGGGCAAGCCATGCCACTGAGTTGGCAAGCCACCCCTCTGGGTGCGCAAGCCACCCCACTGGGTGGGCAAGCCACCCCACAGGGTGGAAAAGCCACCCCACAGGATGGACAAGCCACCCCACTGGATGGGCAAGCCCCCCCACTGGGTGAGCAAGCCACCCCACCGGGAGGACAAACAACCCCACTTGGTGGGCAAGCCACCCCACTGGGTTGGCAAGCCACCCCACAGGGTGGGCAAGCCACCCCACAAGGCGGACAAGCCACCCCACTGGGTGGGCAAGCCACCCCACTGGGTGGGCAAGTTACCCCACCGGGTGGACAAACAACCCCACTTGGTGGGCAACCAACCCCACTGGGTGGGCAAGCCACCCCACAGGGTGGACAAGCCACCCCACAGGGTGGGAAAGCCACCCCACTGGATGGGCAAGCCACCCCACCGGATGGACAAACAACCCCACTTGGTGGCCACTTGGTGGGCAAGCCACCCCACTGGGTGGGCAAGCCACCCCACGGGGTGGACAAGCCACCCCAGCGGGTGGGCAAACAACCCTACTTGGTGGGCAAGCCACCCCACTGAGTGGGCAAGCCAACCAACTAGGTGGGCAACCAACCCCACTGGGTGGATAAGCCATCCAACAGGGTGGGAAAACCACCCCACTTGATGGGCAAACCACCCCACTGGGTGGGCAAGCCACCCCACCGGGTGGGCAAACAACCCTACTTGGTGGGCAAGCCACCCCACTGGCTGGGCAAGCCACCCCACAGGGTGGACAAGCCACCCCACAGGGTGGACAAGCCACCCCACAGGGTGGGAAAGCCACTCCACTGGATGGGCAAGCCACCTTACCGGATGGACAAACACCCACTTGGTGGGCAAGCCACCCTACTGGGTGGGCAAGCCACCCCACGGGGTGGACAAGCCATCCCACTGGGTGGGCAAGCCACCCCACTGGGTGGGCAATCCACCCCAAAGGGTGGACAAGCCCCCCCACAGGGTGGACAAGCCATCCCAGTGGGTAGGCAAGCCACCCCACAGGGTGGACAAACAACCCCACTTGGTGGGCAAGCCACCCCACTGGGTGGGCAAGCCACCCCACTGGGTGGGCAAGCCTCCCAACTAGGTGGGCAACCAACCCCACTGGGTTGGCAAGCCACCCCACTGGGTGGGCAAGCCACCCCACTGGGTGGGCAAGCCACCAAACTAGGTGGGCAACCAACCCCACTGGGTGGGCAAGCCACCCCACCGGGTGGACAAACAACCCCACTGGGTGGGCAAGCAATCCCATTGGGTGGGCAAGCCACCCCACAGGGTGGACAAACCACCCCACTGGGTGGACAAGCCACCCCACAGGGTGGGAAAGCCACCCCACTGGATGGGCAAGCCACCCCACCGGATGGACAAACAACCCCACTTGGTGGGCAAGCCACCCCACTGGGTGGGCAAGCCACCCCACGGGTAGGACAAGCCACCCCACTGGGTGGGCAAGTCACCCCACTGGGTGGGCAATCCGACCCAAAGGGTGGACAAGCCACCCCACAGGGTGGACAAGCCATCCCAGTGGGTGGGCAAGCCACCTCACAGGGTGGACAAACAACCTCACTGGGTGGGCAAGACACCCCACTGGGTGGGCAAGCCACCCAACTGGGTGGGCAACCAACCCCTCCGGGTGGGCAAGCCACCCCACTGGGTAGGCAAGCCACCCCACCGGGTATACAAACAACCCCACTGGGTGGGCAAGCCACCCCACTGGGTGGGCAAGCCACCAAACTAGGTGGGCAACCAACCCAATTGGGAGAGCAAGCCACCCCACCGGGTGGACAAACAACCCCACTGGGTGGGCAAGCAATCCCATTGGGTGGGCAAGCCACCCCACAGGGTAGACAAGCCACCCCACTGGGTGGGCAAGCCACCCCACCGGGTGGACAAACAACCCCACTGGGTGGGCAAGCGACCCCACTGGGTGGGCAAGCCACCCCACTGGGTGGGCAAGCCACCCCACTTGGTGGGCAAGCCACCCCACTAGGTGGGCAAGCCACCCAACTAGGTGGACAACCAACCCCACTGGGTTGGCAAGCCACCCCACTAGGTAGGCAAGCCACCCCACAGGGTGGGCAAGCCATCCCACCGGGTGGACAAACAACCCCACTGGGTGGGCAAGCCACCCCACCGGGTTGACAAACAACCCCACTTGGTGGGCAAGCCACCCCACTGGGTGGGCAAGCCACCCCACAGGGTGGACAATCCACCCCACAGGATGGGAAATACACCCCACTGGATGGGTAAGCCACTCCACTGGGTGGGCAAGCCACCCCACCGGGTGGACAAACAACCCCACTTGGTGGGCAAGCCACCCCACTGGGTGGGCAAGCCACCCCACAGGGTGGACAAGCCACCCCACAGGGTGGGAAAGCCACCCCACTGGATGGGCAAGCCACCCCACTCGATGGGCAAGCCACCCCACTGGGTGGGCAAGCCACCCCATCGGGTGGACAAACAACCCCACTTGGTGGGTAAGCCACCCCACTGGGTGGGCCAGCCACGCCACAGGGTGGACAAGCCACCCCACAGGGTGGACAAGCCACCCCACAGGGTGGGAAAGCCACCCCACTGGGTGGGCCAGCCACCCCACTGGGTGGGCAAGCCACCCAACTAGGCGGGCAAACAACCCCACTGGTTGGGCAAGCCACCCCACTGGGTGGGCAAGCCACCCCACTGGGTGGGCAAGCAACCCCACAGGGTGGACAAGCCACCCCGCCGGGTGGGCAAACAACCCTACTTGGTGGGCAAGCCACCCCACTAGGTGGGCAAGCCACCCAACTAGGTGGGCAATCAACCCCACTGGGTGGGCAAGCCACCCCACTTGGTTGGCAAGCCACCCATTGGGTGGGCAAGCCATGCCACTGGGTCGGCAAGCCACCACACTGGTTGGGCAAGCCACCCCACTTGGTGGGCAAGCCACCCCACTGGGTGGGCAAACCCTCCAGCGGGTGGGCAAACAACCCTACTTGGTGGGCAAGCCACCCCACTGGGTGGGCAAGCCACCCAACTAGATGGGCAACCAACCCCACTGGGTGGGCAAGCCAACCCACTGGGTGGGCAAGCCACCCCACTGGGTGGGCAAACCCCCCAGCGGGTGGGCAAACAACCCTACTTTGTGGGCAAGCCACCCCACTGGGTGGGCAAGCCACCCAACTAGGTGGGCAACCAACCCCACTGGGTGGGCAAGCCAACCCACTGGGTGGGCGAGCCACCCCACAGGATGGACAAACCACCCCGCAGGATGGGCAAGCCACCCCACTGGGTGGACAAGCCACCCCACAGGGTGGGAAAGCCACCCCACTGGATGGGCAAGCCACTCCACCGGATGGACAAACAACTCCACTTGGTGGGCAAGCCACCCCACAGGGTGGACAAGCCACCCCACTGGATAGGCAAGCCACCCCACTGGGTGGGCAAGCTACCCCACTGGGTGGGCAAGCCACCCAACTAGGTGGGCAACCAACCCCACTGGGTTGGCAAGCCAACCCACCGGATGGACAAACAACTCCACTTGGTGGGCAAGCCACCCCACAGGGTGGACAAGCCACCCCACTGGGTGGGCAAGCCACCCAACTAGGTGGGCAACCAACCCCACTGGGTGGGCAAGCCACCCCACTTGGTTGGCAAGCCACTCCATTGGGTGGGCAAGCCACGCCACTGGGTCGGCAAGCCACCACACTGGTTGGGCAAGCAACCCCACTGGGTGGGTAAGCCTCCCCACTGGGTGCGCAAGCCACCCCACTGGGTGGGTAACTAACCCCACCGGGTGGGCAAGCCACCCCACTGGGTGGGCAAACAACCCAACTTGGTGGGCAAGCCACCCCACTATGTGGGCAAGCCAACCCACAGGATGGACAAGCCACCCCACTGGATGGGCAAGCCACCCCACCGGGTGGACAAAAAACCCCACTGGGTGGGCAAGTCACCCCACTGGGTGGGCAAGCCACCCCACAGGGTGGACAAGCCACTCCACAGGGGGAGCAAGCCACCCCACTGGGTGGGCAAGCCACCCCACTGGGTGGGCAAGCCACCCCACTAGGTGGGCAAGCAACCCCACTGGGTGGGCAAGCCACCCCACTGGGTGGGCAAACCACCCCACCGGGTGGACAAACAACCCCACGGGGTGGACAAGCCACCCCACTGGGTGGGCAAGCCACCCCAAAGGGTGGACAAGCCACCCCACAGGGTGGACAAGCCATCCCAGTGGCTGGGCAAGCCACCCCACAGGGTGGACAAACAACCCCACTTGGTGGGCAAGCCACCCCACAGGGTGGACAAGCCAACCCACAGGGTGGACAAGCCACCCCACAGGGTGGGAAAGCCGTCCCACTGGATGGGCAAGCTACCCCACTGGGTGGGCAAGCCACCCCACTGGGTGGGCAAACGACCCTACTTGGTGGGCAAGCCACCCCACTGGGTGGGCAAGCCACCCCACTGGGTGGGCAAGCCACCCCACTAGGTGGGCAAGCAACCCCACTGGTTGGGCAAGCCACCCCACTGGGTGGGCAAGCCACCCCACTGGGTGGGCAAACCCCCCAGCGGGTGGGCAAACAACCCTACTTTGTGGGCAAGCCACCCCACTGGGTGGGCAAGCCACCCAACTAGGTGGGCAACCAACCCCACTGGGTGGGCAAGTGAACCCACTGGGTGGGCGAGCCACCCCACAGGATGGACAAACCACCCCGCAGGGTGGGCAAGCCACCCCATTGGGTGGGCAAGCCATGCCACTGGGTTGGCAAGCCACCCCACTGGGTGGACAAGCCACCCCACTGGGTTGGCAAGCCACCCCACAGGGTGGACAAGCCACCCCACTGGATAGGCAAGCCATCCCACAGGGTGGGCAAGCTACCCCACTGGGTGGGCAAGCCACCCAACTAGGTGGGCAACCAACCCCACTGGGTTGGCAAGCCAACCCACCGGGTGGACAAACAACCCCACTGGGTGGGCAAGCCACCCCACTGGGTGGGCAAGCCACCCCACAGGGTGGACAAGCCACCCCACAAGGTGGACAAGCCACCCCACTGGGTGGGCAAGCCACCCTACTGGGTGGGCAAGTTACCCCACCGGGTGGACAAACAACCCCACTTGGTGGGCAAGCCACCCTACTGGGTGGGCAAGCCACCCCACTGGGTGGGCAAACAACCCCACTGGGTTGGCAAGCCAACCCACCGGGTGGACAAACAACCCCACTTGGTGGGCAAGCCACCCCACTGGGTGGGCAAGCCACCCTACTGGGTGGGCAAGTTACCCCACCGGGTGGACAAACAACCCCACTTGGTGGGCAAGCCACCCCACTGGGTGGGCATGCCACCCCACAGGGTGGACAAGCCACCCCACAGGGTGGGAAAGCCACCCCA
>STHB01016032.1:0-12744 GCA_018908115.1 Anopheles rivulorum
CGCTTTTGTACGTCTGAGGTGTTTGGAGTTGATGGAGGGTAGTATTCTCAATACATGTGGGTACAACGCACACCGGCACCGTTCCTGGTCAGTTGCAAGGGAATGGAAAATGGGATGAAGCAAAAAAAAACACACACACACGTGTATGTGTGTAAGGGTAGCGTGTACTCGGGAAATTCCCATCTTCTTCCCCCAGGTTCTGGAAGACAAAGAAAGCGATGGCGCAAAAGTGCACCCGTGCTATAGAAGCGACCGAGGTATGTGCCGCGGTGTTTCGTGCATCAAGAGTGCCTGGGACTCATAAAACCGACGAGCGAAGAAAATTCATGGCCCCTTTGCCGGCTGGATGATCCGAATAGCGGTGGGGAGGACCTGCCAACAGAGTAAAGGTGACACTGGGAGGTTCGTGTGCTTGAGCAAACGAAAGTCATCCATGCTGGAATGTTCGCTCAAAATAACCTCTCGACCATCTCTGAAGTGTGGGAACGACGTTGCAGCAGCACTGCACAGCAGCACGCCCGGAGGATACGGGAGCGAGTTCAAAAAATCGATAGTACATGTATCACAAAGGAGCTTTGCAAAACAAAACAAAAAAACACACACCTTCCACACATTGGTATCACTTGGCGCCTGTCGCTCAACTGTCCTTGAGTGATGTGTAGCAGGAGGAGAAAATCCTTTAAGGCATAAGGGGTTGTTTTTTTTTTCTTTGTTCATCTCCGCCTCCTTTCATCCCGCCAACCAAGACATGCCCTTGTATAGTACTTCCCCTGAGGGCGAAGTTCTTGGGAGAGTTTTGTGCAGAAAGCAATACCTGTTAGCATTAAGATGATGCATTAATAATACCCTCAGCATTATACTGCTATGGAAGGGAGGTGTGTACAGAGGTGATGATCAGCTTGAGACTGCTCCAAGCAATCGAGCAGGAGATGTAAATCAAATCCCAAAATGGGGTGTACCCATTCCATCCCTAAGAATGGGGACCGAATGTTTTCCGAATTCCTTCCGACGTTCGGCGAAAGCGGATGCGGTGCGTGCTTTTCACCGAACACCATCAAACCCCGATGCAGCTTCCTGGAGTTTGGTTTTCTCATGTTTGTAATCGATGAATCATAACAAAGCGAAGCGCAAAAGCCAAAAGCGAAAACGATAAACAGTGCTGGTTGGAACGTGTTGTGACGCCACCATTGCGCGAGTGGCGCCTTTTACACACTAGCAAGTGGCGTCTTTTTTCTTCTCGTCCGATCATTTGATCGTTAAAACGATTGTGAGTGGTTACATATGGGGCGCGTTGTCTACAAACAAACAGCTTCGCAGGCAATGGCGATGGCAAATATTGGTGGAACAAAGAAACCAATCTGATTTGCTCTCCAACACATGTGCTACCGAAGAAGCGCATGCAAAATTTGAATTGAAATCCGAAATTGAATTCTCCAACAAGATGCACAAACACAGAGTCGTAAAGCGGATGGCACCAAACCCGATTTCCGGCGCGCACGAAAAACACATTGAATCGGAAATTGATGGAGTTTAATATCTTCGTGCCCATTTTCATTACCGTTTGCCAAGATGCGGTCTTCTACTCCACAGTCGTGAGTGAGTGAATGCGGTGGAATCTGTTATGTCTTTTTTTTTGGTTTGGTTCTTTCCCCACAAAACCGTGCCTGGACGCACACTCGAGGGGATTAAGTATTCTCGACAACTTTTCGATAAACCCCGTTCGCACCCTTTTTGTCAGCTGTCAAATTTATCGCGTCGAGCTGTCGGTGGCATGTCACGGAAATCCATCCAAAACAACGATCAGCTACTTGAAGCTGCAAACCAGCTTTTTTTTCCCCCACTCGGTGACGAATGGGAACTGCGTAATGGTAGCTTATGGTGGGGTAAACGAGTACATCCACTAGTAGCCCTTTTGCCTGGTTTTCACCGAAAGGGAAGATGATGGATGGTTTAATCGAAATCGTTCAATTTCCCTATGTTTGACCCACAACCTCTCTGGCCTTTGTATGCACCAGCAACAACCCACCCAGGAACATAGCTCCCGTTTGGCAAACAAATCAACACAAGAGCTAGAGAGGAACCACGATTATACCGATGAGGATGATGATGATGGGTGGTCTATTATTAGATTATTTGATTCGGCTTTTGATCACATTGGCTACTGTTGGGATTCAATCAATTTGCAAACGAGAGCCTTGTTTTGGTGGTTGGCTGGCAATAATTAATAGTGCCCAGAGCCTGGCTGGCCCCACGTGCAAACTGTCGTTTCCTTTGTTCTCTCTGCTGCAACTCCGAATGCGCACAGTATAGTGAGAGGATAAAAATAAAAACCAAACATCTATACTTCCAACACTAGAACACGTAAATCTTGGTGCTTTTGGCATTAAAATTAAACGGTACATACGTATTTTAACCCTTCCCACCGGTTCTAGGAACAGGGTGAACTTTGAAAGGAAACACATGTTTAACGGAGAATTTTTCGATTTTTGCTAATTTCTGTTTTTGTGGATCGCAAGACACCTTTTGCAGCTGGCAAGAAGTAACACAAACTTACATGTGCTATCTTCGTTGCCGTTTTGGTTTTAGCTTCTCCTGCTGTTACCGATCCGATTCATAAGACATCCCTCGTACCAATATTCTTTTTGGCCACTCACATCCATCCGAGTCGTTTCTGTGTGCGTGTTTTCACGTGGGGGAGGTGTACGAAAATTGAACGGTGGCGAACAGTGCTGCAAAACCTTGTTTGTGCCGTTTCACCCGCACAGAGATACAACGGAACGCTAAGAATCGCGATCCGCATGGGAGAGGGTGGATAAAAATAAATAAACACATCGGTTGCGATTCACCACATCGGCTCATCGGTACGCGTTTGGTGAACCTTTTGCTCTCTTATATGTTCTGCCACATGCTACAGTGATGAGTTTTCCCGACTTACGTGAATGTGGGTATGACCACAAGCGTAAAAAAACCCCACACTCGTGAGGACAGTGCTACTATCGAAGAAAACCCGTGGGGGGGAGGAGGTGGGGGGGAAGAAACACTTTCATACGAATGGAAGAAGAAAGGCGCCATCGTGATATAAAAAAAACCCGAGTGTTGCGGGAAAATTGTATTACATTTGAACCATTAAACAACATACACGCGGACGAAATAGAAAACAAAAACCTGAGGGGAAAGGAAGACGGGTCCGGTTTTTGTGGTGGTTTCATTTTTTTTTTATTTTGGATCATTCCCTGGCGTGGCGGAAGTACTTCAGTCGTAAAATCGAATTATGGCCCGCGGCGTTGATGAACTGTGCCAGACCATCCACTTAACATGGCGTTAATTGGTGAATGCAGCATCACTTCGTCCCCGGTGCACACGGTTTTGTTTGATCTTGCCCGTTATTGGGCGATTATGTGGCTCAAGGTTAGTGCTGATCAAAGTAAGTGAAGATAAAAGGCATTAGTGGGCACATTTTTTTTGGAGGGTTTTAGATCATTCCCTTTCTAAAATGCATCGCTAACAAAACAAAGTGAGTGGTAAAACAAGCTGATCTGGTGTGCAACAAGACGATCCTGTGACTATGTGCTTCTCTGTCACGTTCGATGCAATGCTACTGCTGTTGATGAATCTTTGTAAGCATCAGCACGAGCCGATGGACCATTCGTGGCGTAGTTATGGTTAATCCTTGTGCACGCTCGCTATAACAAACCCAAATTTCGCCCTTACACGGTGCTATTTTGTCTTATATATTCGTTGGCTGTTTTTGCTGTTGTTGTACCACTGCACTTTCTGCAACAACATCGATTGGGGAAGCTATAATTAGATCGGGTGTTACGGGTATGCCGGGCGCACCGAAACCAGCGAGAACGATGATACCGAACTTACCGATCGGAGCGAAGGGCCATCAAAATGGGGAAATGCGCAATAAACCATGGCCTGATTATAAACGATTGGCTGGCAGACGACAGCAATTTTCATCCGTACACGGCACTAAACACTCTTTCGTTTTAGTGCTTGTTTGCTTACAGCTTGGTTCTAATCGAATGTCACACGTTGGACTACGTGAAGAGTAAAAGTATTAGCAAGTGAGACTTTGGTCAGCACGTTGCGCAACATCGGTGCTGTTTTACCGCATGGCATCGTAGCGTAGCTATGTTGTTGCTTAGTTGCATCGATTGCCCTTCGTAACACACTTTATGTTGCAATAGTTTTATGATTGTTTTTGCTTCTAGCTAAATCATTAATAAATATTATCCCTTGAACATATGTAACTGAAACTGGAGAGCACACATATAAAGAAGAGGAATCGATAACTAAGTCCTCTTATATGTGTCAGGATTCTTAAGCAAACGAATCAATGCATAAATAATTCAATAAGAAAATAGTAATAGTCACACCAACATGCTGTAGGTGATAACAGCAAATATCGTAATGGTCACTTAGACACCGTTCTTGTATTTAGTTTCTCCATAAAAGTAGTAACACCATCTTCGTCACGTCGTTCAACTGTTGCAACCTTGTTCTTGTCACTCGTTCAAAATACAAACAACTTAAGGTTAAAAGCAAGTAAAGTATAAAGTTCACTTTGCCGCTTTTAATTTACATCCGGGCGTTGCCGGGCCGGGTTTGCAGTAACATTCCTGCCCAAGCTCGTACCGTTGCCGAGCGCTAGTTTAAAAGGTAAACAGATCTTGAATCCTTGAAAAAGTTCGTCTTATCATCATCGCTTTACTGTCACCGGTACGGCAGAATGTTGGACGTAAAAGCCTTCTCCTGCAGGTGCAGATGCTTTCATTTTGCACATTTTACTGGCAATGCATATAGTTACACACAAAGTTGTAAACTGTTTTGAGGAGGCTTATCGCAACAGTTTTAGAGTACTTTGGGTTGAAGAATGCATAAAACAAGCTCGTGGGTTGCTTGGTTATCATTTTAATAGTAATTAAAAAACAATTTGTCCTTTCGTGTTGTGATGCATAGTAAATTTTTTATTTGTTATGCTAAAATACGTGAAAAAACGATACATTTTTCATGGCTTCCAAATCCATCAAATCATGCTCAGGAATTTTTTATTATTGGGGAAGATGTTTTTCTCCTATTTAAGGTGGTATTTTACCACTTACATCTTTCTATGCGATCCGTTTCAATAATGAAGCTGTCTATAATTTGCGTGAAACATATTCTATTATTCCATAGCCGGCAAACACAAAAAAAAAACGAAGTACGAATAAGAGGTACGAATAATTGAGCGTTTCAATTTCAATAATCATTAGCAGGCGGTCTACCAGTACCACTGCTTACACCCATTACCGATACCCACCCATAAGGGAATCGATCGATCGGCAATGATTGGGCACGATTAGCCTAGAAGGAACGCTGTGAGTGATGCTCCTTCTTCTGCAAAGCATTGTAGTAGCGTCGTTCCTGCACGTGTGCCCTAAGCTCTCCGAAGGTCCGATAGGTAATGATAGGTACGGTAATGCATAAAGTTTCTTGTTACGTTTTACGGTTTTTTGTTTTTGTTTTGTTTTCCTTGTCCTCCTGTGTCCAATTACCAAGCAAAACATAATATCACGGTTGTCGACGGTGGCTTTTTTTCTTCTCTCTTCCACTGTGAGTAATTCGTACGACTCTCCGTACTGTTGTTTGCTATTCCACTTACGTTGTTTATCTATTTGCGTGCTTCATTAACACGTTTTTGTTTTTAGTTACCATTGCAATATCTTCAACAAAACAACAACAGAAACTAAGCCGCCATTGTACAGAAACCGGCTACAAGCTTCCGCTCTTGAATTTCTCTTTCCCATTTCGTGTGTTTTTGTGTGCCATTTCGCTATTTATACATCCGTCGGCGTTTGTCTTGTTTGGGTAATGTTTTACTTTTATTATTGGTGCGCCTTTTTTTGCTGTTTGCTTTGACACCTCTGCACGGTTTGCCGGCACGGCACGCGACAACCAGCGTGAAGGGTCCACATCTTCACACCTGTACGCTTGTTAGTTAGCCCTTCCACCCTAGCGGTGGTTGTGTGTCGATGTGTGTGTGTGTCTGTGTTTGTGTGTGTGTGTGTGTGTGTGTGTGTGTATGTGTGTGTGTATCATCAAATTATCATCGAGGGGTCTTTACGGCGTTTGATACTTGTACGCGCTACACGCGTGCAAACAACCACCCGGGAACCAAATATTTGCTCGCGTTCGTCGTCGTGCGGTGTAGATAAATTTGATAATGCACTCCCGGGTCCGCCCAACGTTCAGTTCCGGGCACCCTCACCCCCCCCCCCTCCCCCGCCCTTGTTTCTCATGTACACACTTTCGTTTGTAAGCGCCGATGGAGCCGCTTTGCTGTGTCACGCGACACTGGCGCTCCCTACGACGCGACCATGCGCCAGCACCAGAACCGGTAATGTAATGGCGCTGTGAAAGGCGTGGGAAATAATGGCAACCCGTGAGAAAAAAAAAAGATATGATGTACATACCTGGAGTGGTGGTCGGTGTTGTGGGGTGGCTACCAATGTCTGGTTATTTCCGAGCAACATACGGCCACAATGAAGACATTGCAATTTGGCGTGTAGCGTGGGCTTGAACAGAAATAAGATGTTTAATTCTCTTTGTTTTTTTCGTTTACCACTTTATGGTGCGCCGGAACACGTTCATTTCCTCCGTGATGAATAATGTTAAAGTGTGGAAAGGTATGGAAAATCCTTACATATTTTTTTTTGTTAACAAATACGCTTGCATGGCGCGACGCCATTGAAATGTGTCATTAATCGTCATCATAATTTAGGGATAATAAAATCAAGTTCCGTGCGTGAAATCTTGTGCTTGCAGTTTCGGCGAATTTATTACATCCAAATACGGATGACCGACAACAACAACAACAAAATACCTCCCCGCCACAGCAGATGAGTTTACATTTATCTTAGGCAGAACGTGAAGTGGAAATGATCATCAATTTACATTAAGAGCACAAACTTACTGGCTCCTCTCCACAACAGGGCCCCGGAGGCTCCCTTGTGTCGCGTGCAAGTTAAATGCTGTTGCTCCCGTTTGCTTGCTAAGAAATGCGACGAGAGAAGCATAAACACATTTCTGCCATCGTTACAAATTACTTTTTTTCTGCTTGGCAGCAAACAACACGCCTTCCTATGCTTGGTGCGGCATTGCTGTAAGCGCAGCAGCAACACAAATGCAGAAGTTTGGATAATGGGATGTATGTATGTAGGTTTGGGGATGGTTCACCCTAACCTGGTCCGGTGTGTCCCGGGTGATGGTGGTGGTTGTCTGCTAAAGTTTTGTGTTGCGGAAGATGAGATTAGTATAATTTTCACACCACAGTTGTGCGCTCGCACAGACCCTGTGCTACCGAGTGGCTTACAGGGTGAGAAAAATGGGAGTACATTCCTTCCAAAAAACAGGCGAACAACCAAAGCAAAAGTTCCAAGTGCTACGGGCAAAACGACAAGCAAAAGGTTATTATTATGTGATTTTTTTTTCTTTTTTATTGCATTCCTTTATCAAAGCATTTTTACAAATCGGCCACGTTTTGCCCGGTGTGAAAGTTGCTTAATTTCGCTATTTTAGAAAACAAAAAATGATAAATTAACGCGCGAAGATAATTGGAAAGATTGAACTTGTTTCGCTTGCGCTTCCAATTTTCCCTTCAGCATTTCGTTGCTTTTTGGTCCACAGTCCAATGGCAGAGTTTGAGCATTGCTGCTAAAAAAAAAAAAAACAGAATAAAAGTTTATGCCGATGTTCTTACTTTGTACAAACTCGCCCGTAAAATGAAGTCATCTTGATGTGTCTTCGCCGTTTTTCGCCAGCTACTGACAAAAAGGCCCGACTTTTTCGGGCACGAGCTTTGTTTGGTGGCTGAACCGAAGTGGGACGGGTGGGGAAAAGTTTTATTTACCCCTTCTTTTAACGATGTTGGACGAAAACAGGCAAATTAGAGCAAGTACATCTCGTTATGGCGTAAGATATATCTGCTGGTGCGGAGAGATGGTCCCCTTTTTTCGGCGAATGCCTTTCAGTTTAATCTGAAGCGTGAAGCTTTCGCCTTATCCTTTTACAAACGGTTCTCGTTGATTATAATTACGGAAACTTGACACGACACTCACAACTGCAGTCGATGCCGCTTGTTCGGTGCTTGTTTTGAAATACTGTTCGGGAGGTTCTTAGTTCGGATACGTCTGTTTTGAGTAGACATTGCTGTCAATTCATTACATTTTGTAAAGCAAGGATCCTTTCCATTCAAGAGCAGTATAGTAGAGTTACTAAAACAAGCTAAATTTGTTTTTATGTGTATTATTTTTACAACATTTTGTTAGAACTTTGCTGCATTATTTAGGTTTTACCATCCGTCAACCATTGTAATATTTTGAAAAATATAAATCAATAATGCTGCCTACCATGTCATTAACATAATTGAGCGTTGAAGAAAGAACAACATTCACTTCTGCCCCTCTCCCCCCCCCCTCCCATGCTTGCCGTTCGTCTGTTTTATTACGTTTCTCTTTCTATCGCTCACAGTTGCTCGCATTTGTGTTCGACTAAACCTTTATTCCTGGAAGAACGACTAATCTGGCTTTCAAATTAATTTTATAATCATTCGTCCAAATGGCCGTGAAAATCAAGCTCAAAAGAACGGTCGACGAACGATCATAACCTGCAATCAAATTCATATCACGCGCTCCTAAGTTTCAATATTAAAAAACAAAAAAACATTTGGCTGATTTGGTATGGGTGAAGCGAGAATTACCAAAAAAAAAACTCAGCGCTTTGGTCACCTGATTGATCTGGTTTGCACATGACAGGCTGATGGCGGTTTGTACCTTCTGCTAATGGATGAAACAAATATTTTATATTTATTTAGTTTTAAAGAAGGTAAGAAGCAGTTCCTTGAATCTTGTTCTGCTAAAACAGTGTCTATCCAGAAGATCCATAGATTATTGTAGTTTTACTTCAAAACAACTCGATTTTTTGGAGAAATTACTTTTTATTAGAGCACAACAACAACTTTGGGACAGTAAAGAACTCTTGTTGGATTAATGAAACTAGAACACAAATGCTTCCAAATGTGTACTACGACTGGTCGCAAATGCATAACCACTCAAAGTGAAGGCAGAAGAATCATAACCATCTTTTTTATGTTTCTTTTCTTTCCCCATTTGAAACGATCGTTATTCCGTTTGGGTTTTGTTGGGCAGGAGGTATCGTAAAAAATATATTCCCGAGAACTTCACATCAAACCGAATGCTCACCTTTCAAGCATTGTGTTATCAACGCGATGAAGCGTTCGGTATGCATCTTTATTGGTTTATTGTTCGGGAGTTTGGGTTTTTTTTTGTAGTTGTTTTTATTAAGTTGTGCATCATCACCCCCCTCAATGACACTCACAGAAAAGCCATGTGTGAAACATTAGGCAGGAAAGAAAACACACTAAACCAAAGACACGAACCTCGTTCTGTTCACAACTCACAACTTTGCATACCGTTTCGTCTGCGCTGTTCAGTTTTAAATGCTTTTAAAGGATGACGACACACACTATCCGCTTATACGCCTGTACCGTGTACGGTTCGGACAAAACAAAAAAAAAAAGGAAAAGGAAAGAAATAAGCTAAAAATGAGCAGCTGGAATAAGCATACATCTTTCCACTCTTGGCTTGTGTGGTCCCCGAAAACAAAAACCCGTGTATGCATATTTCGCTGATACACGACCCCGGTCGGAGCAGTTCGATTCACATTCGTCGGTGGTGACTGTTTCACGCCCGCTTCGCTTAGAGCGTTGTTGGGTTGGGTTGGGATGGGAAAAACAACGGAACAGTGAAGCGAAGAGCAGAAGAAAAAAAAAAACAAGCGAGATGTGTCCCATGTGGTGTCAACATGTTCACTTCTTCTCATCATAACGTGAACCTACCTCCTCAGGGAGGGTAAGGTCGGTCGGTTCCGTCGGTCGCATACCCTGCTACGTAAACTGCGCTGGAATATGTAGCATCATCCCAACGCATCAGCCGAAAACACAGCATTTCCTGGCATTGGTGCGCCTCTTAGCGGCAGCGTGTTTTCCGCCATTATGCTGCTGGTACTGCTGCTGCTGCTGCTGTTGGCCGTTTGTAGTTGTTGCTTTTCTCTCTCTCACACACACTCTCTCTTTTTTGTTTTCACTGCCGAAAATGTCTACCCTGCCGTTCGGTTGACGGTTATTTTATGTATGTTGCCACCATCAAACAACGGTGCCCGAGATGCGGATGATATGGGAAAAACCTTTATACCTTCCGTTTAACCATCGTCCCGACTGCAGCGTGCTGGGGGTATTTTTTTTTTTTTGCTTCTTCTTCTGAGAAAATGGTTCCAGAAATAAGAACTCATCCACACGGTTCAACACACATGGTTGTGCAGGCAGGATCAGTGAGTAGGACAGGAAAATATGCATAAAAGGGCAAAAATTTTCACTTTGCTCTTCTCAGTTTTTGGGAGACCTCTTGAGACGGTCGTCGCAAGACATAACTCTCCATATGCAGACTGGCGTTTTTTTTTTCTTTTGTGTGTCATACTTGCAATTGGTTGATGTTCTAGAAGAAGCTGCTAGCGGAGAACGTTTAGGAACGTGTAAAAATATGAAAATAAAAGTGAAGAAAGACGTTGATGTCGGTGTTCCAAAAAAAAAAAACGAAACCTCTTGGAGACTCCTCACGGATACATATGAGTATTGCTGCAGTCTTATACTTCATACGGGGTTTTTACCCTAAACCCTGGCATGTTGGTGCATGTGCTAGAGCGGCTTTTTGAACGGCAAAAATGTATTTTTCTGTCGTTTCTTTGAAATACAACAAATTGCTAAAAATGCGATTGAGCATGAATATTAACTGGACACATTTTCTAACTTGATATTGCTTAAAGATTACGTTTGTATATCTTTAAGCAATATCAAGCAATATTGTATAAACAGCACCGTATATCAGTGTCAACCGAACGCTTAATCAATGCCCCATGCATTAATATTTCCACCAACACCTGTACGAATATGTAATGCTTAATTCATTAAAGTAAAACTAACTGATGATACAAGACGTCACAAGCACACGCACACCCAACATGAATGATATCAAGTCACACGGCAGGTGTCACGGCAGGTCAAAACATCTGGTTATGTTCAATTTACGCGTCTAATGATTTTATCCTGCCTGTTACATCGCCATGTCCGCAAAACTCATGTGTCAAACCTGATTTCCATCATTTGTCTCGCGTCGCGCGTCTGACACATCACATCCGTCCACCGTGCGCCTTCCTAACTCTGAAGCGAAGCTGTTCATCGATTGTTGGGAGCATCCGTGGGGTGAAGGTGGCCCGCATAAAAGGGAGGAATTCCATCACGAGCAATGAAATTTTGCTCCTTCCGATTGCGTCCTGCGGGAGTTATGTGGAGCACGCGGCACACACCGACGTCGGCGGGACATGCTGTACCAAAAAGGCGTGCTTTGATGTGGGTAAACCGCCATGCTTTTTATACTAGCGTGTCACGGAAAAGAAGTGCTGCGTGATTGTCATCATGGTTGCGCATGGTTGTTCTCCTGGGAACATCTTCACAATCAAATGCATATTGCTCCTCACCCTCATCAGCAACCGGATTGCTGCTGGGGAATATATATCATGCAAATGAGAATCATTTCTCCGGCACTGTAAACCGTGAATCGAGGGACGGCACAACGAACAACCAGCGGAATAAGAAGGCTTGATTTTCGTTACTTGTCTTGTCATAACGTTGCCATAGCATATGGTATTGCGGTCGATGGTAGCATTCCCGCCGGAGATCGATTACAATCGTGTTTGGTTTAGCATGTGTTCAACGGGGGTTGTACGAGGGAAAATCGGCAATCGTACTCGTGTGTGTACGCATGCTATTGACATTTTACATCACAAAACGCATAACAATGATGTGGAGTTTGTCAATATAATTCCAAAGTTACTCTCTTTCAAGCAATGTGTCGATTCTCAGGTGAGATTAAACTGAAAGAAATATTTTAATGCCTGATAGTAATTTTTTGCTCGTACATCACAGTTCGCGTGTCGCGCACAAAAAAACTGTTTGAATGTAATTTAATTTTCTTCACTTATTTCGTACACCACAGTTCTTGTTGCGAACAAAGGACTTTGACTCAATTTATTTTCACATCAAACATTCGATTTGAAATCGTTTCCACTGCCAGCGTCAGGAAAGTGTGCCTTATCATTTATCATCGACCAAGTCACACGTGACTGCTGTGACAAAACTTGGGGAAATCAGAACATCAAATAAAGCACCCCGTAGAAAAATCGAGCTTGAGCCATGGGGAATTCTAAGCTTCCTCAACCGGGAGAATGATAATTTATCACGTGAGCGACCGTTTTGCGTTTGCTTATCGAATGTTGTGCTAATTTTTTTAAGAAGTCTTCCCAAATTATGTAAACATTTACAGCGATTGGGTAACAATTGAGAGGAAATCATCCGTATATGTTCCGTACCACCATAGCAGTCGGTTATATCGTTGACTGTGTCTAATGGATCCATTTCCGTCCCAAAACCTTGACCTGGTGATGTGAGATTTTCCTTATGAAACGGTTTGTGACTTAAGACTTTTCCTGTTTCTCAGAATAGTGCTCCCAAATAGAATCTCAACCATATAGCGCATAGCCTAGCTTTCCCGCATTCGTAATTGGTATCGGGTCGTAAACTACGCTTCATCAATTTCCAGCACTCACCAAACGGACCAACCGCCCCGT
>STHB01016048.1:0-12739 GCA_018908115.1 Anopheles rivulorum
CACACCTTGCATCCTTCTCGAACTCTAGACAGATACGGTCGGGGAGGAGTGGACTTTAATGGAATTAATTTTTTGTGTGTTTTCGCTGTCTTTTCCGTTCCGTTCAAACTATTATGGGGCTTCTGGGACGAATCCAACGGACGACACGTGTTATTATGTGTGTGTGTGTGTAGGGGGGGGGGGATTTATTCTTCCGCCACCAAAAGCCGCCTGGATGTGGAAGACGCGCAGCAGCTAAGCTTCTCTCGCGCGCGCATTCCACGATTAAAGTTCGCCTTTACCTTGCCGTGTATCTATCAAGAGGTGGTTTATCGCGCCACCGTACACCATAGATTTCAAGATTGAATCAAAACTCTCGCGCCCCCCCCCCCTTCCTCCTCCTTCCCGCGCCTGCTCTTCATGTGGGGTGGGTTGAGCTTTGGTGTCATCAACATCAATTTCGCTTTTTTGCCTGATGCTCATCAATTTACCATCACTCAGCCGGCCTCGCACACACTATTCCTCCCATAGAGTGGGGGGGGGGAGTACCATGCTCCACCATATACCTTCTCCCAGCTCGCGATGAGTGATTACCATCTAAATGAAGTTCAAATTTGTATGCGCTTATCGTTATCGGCCGTCGCCGTCTTGCTCTGCCCCTTTTCATACTTTTAGGGTTGAAATGGAAGAGAAGAGGGGGAGGGAGGGGGGGGGGGGGGTCGTGTTTTAGAGGATAGGGTTTTCTTCACCCTCATCTCATGGAGCCGTGCACGAACATTCTGCTACTGCTTGCACGGTTTGTTGATAACAGCAGCACAGAGAGAGAGAGAGAGAGAGGATACGTTCGCATTTTGTTTGTTTGTTTGGCCGGTTGTTGGTCGGTTGTTGGCTGTGGCTGCTAGCGACAAACCATCATGTCAAAATGTGAGCAAAAAAAAAAAGAAAGAAACCCTCTCAAAGAGGAGGCCCCTCAACATCATCATTCGTGCGCGCGCCGTCCCGAGCCCTGCTCGCTGCTGGCAACCACTGTCACTGACGCGCAAACATGGCGGCCAACCGGTGTTTTTGGACTTGTGGCAGTAATATGTTTTATTAGTTTGGTTTCGGCGTGCTTTTTTTGCTGGTCTCTCTACTTCCAGCTTTATGATTTTATTTTGCCTGACTGTGTGCAACTTCATCATCATTCGACGGTCGCCAGTCGGGCGTTGAGGGCATCCGCGCGCTCGCTCGCTCGCTCACTCACTCACCCACACCAACAGCAGCAGCAGCAATGTGTTTGAGTGTATATATATATATATGATGAAGTGGCTGCCGTTAATCTCCAGTGATTTTCTTCTCGCTAGGCGTGTACTGATTTTGGTGTGCTTTTAGTTGCTTTTTTTTTCCACCGCTTCATTCGTCATTTAGCATTGAACCGGATTGAGTGGGTGGAGGAGGGGGGGTGGGGGGGTGGAGGGCGACACACGATTCGATTATTGGACGCACAAGTCAGACACACATGCAACCGCTTTAGCCCAGCATGGCGATAAGACACACCCACACACACACACACGAGGACGTTGTTGGTGGTGAGGTGAGGTGTGGTGTGTGTGTGTGTGATCTCGAGGTCAAATGAATGGAGGAGAATGTTGACGATTTGGAAAGATGGAACGGCGCGCGCGAAGAAGAAGGTGTCCATCCATCGTCCATCGAGGACAAATGTGCCCCCGATATGCAATGGCGCAATTGGGTGTGATTCACTCGGTACGATCGGTCGGTGGGTGGTTGGTTGGTTGTATCGCTTTAGCTTGGTTGGACATTTTGCACTCTAATTAGCGTTCATATCAGCCGCTGCTTGCATCTTAAATATAACTCTCATTAATGTGTTGTTTTGCTTGGCTTTTTCTTCTTTTCCTCTCTCACCACCACAGGCCATTTACATTAGGATATCGGTTCCTAACTTTAATCTAACTTGTTTGCCAAAACAAACAAAAACAAAACACAAAAATCTACCAACCCAACCAAGCTCGTTTGGGGTGTGTCTGTGAGGCAGTGATGGTTTCATCTGCTCCGGCACCGCAACAGGACGCTCACAGCATGGAAGCCGGAAGCATGGAGAGTGCAGCAGAGGTGGCCAGCGCTGTTGTTGGCGGCACGGCCGACCGGTACGCGCGAACAGTGGTCAAGATCGAGACACCGGACGCAGCGACAGAGTCACCGCTGAGCGACACAGAAACGACAGCCGCCGAACGCGGGCTGGCTAGTATGGAGGTGGGTGGGAAGAACGTGCCGCCGCACCATCACCGTCGGGTTGCTGCTAAGGAGGAGACGGCACTGGCTGGCAGTGGCGAAGAGAAACGCGATGGAAAGATGGAGCAGGGCGAGGAAAAGGTAGAGCAGAGAGAGGAAGAGGAGGTGGAGGAGGAGGAGGGAGAGGGGGAGGAGGAGGAGGGTGGCATAAATGATTTCCCTCGGGAGCAGCAGCGGCGCAGCAGCAGCAGCAACAGTGGCAGCAATCAGCAGTCGGCCAACAAGCAACGGAGCGAGCATCTGCACCAGCTCACCGACGATATGCTGCGGCGGAAAACGATGAACAACAACAGCAGCACAGTGCCTAACAACAACAACAACAGCAGTGGCAGCAGCAGTACACGTGCCAGCGGTGTCGGCAAACGGTCGCTAGAGTCGACGGCGGAGATGCTGCTGCAGCAACAAAGACGACAAGCAGCGGCAGCAACAGTGACGGCCACCGTACCGCAGCAGCAGCAGCAGCAGCACCATCACACACGTGGCACGATCGCCCATCGCCGTACAGAGGAGGAGGAGGAGATGGAGGAGACGGAGGAGGGTGGTGGTGGTGGTGGTTCGATGGTTGGGTCCGAGCTGGGGAAGCGTTACAGCTGCCCGATCTGTGACTGCGTGTCGCCGACCCAGCGTGCCTTTACCGAACACATCCGGCTGCACAATGCCGAGTCGGAGTCGGCGGCGACGGCCGTCGCTACCGCTAGCTTTTGCTGCAAAATCTGCTCCAAAGTGCTGTCGTCATCGTCCTCGCTCGATCGGCACGTGCTGGTACATACGGGCGAGCGGCCATTCAACTGCAAGTACTGCAGCCTCACGTTCACCACGAACGGGAACATGCATCGGCACATGCGCACCCACAAGTACCAATCATCATCCGGGCGGGAAAGCTTCGAAAGTGATGCTGGTGGTGGTGGTGGTGGTGGTGCCATGAATGCTAGTGGTGGCGGTGGGGGAGGTGGTTCATCGTCGGATGGTAGTGCTGGAGGTGGCAATAAGGCTGCTCGCGGCAGCAACAGTGGCCGAACAGCAGCAGAAGCAAAAGCTACAAATCGGCATTATCGTAAGAAAAAGGAGGAAGGAAGAGAGGAGGAGGAGGAGGAGGAGGGAGAGGAGGACGGAGAGGAGGAAGATGATTATGGTCAGCCAAAGAAGAAGAAGCGTGCCCTGTTCGAGGGGAGACCCTGCGATGAGCAGGAGGACGACGAGGAGATCGGTGCGATGATGATGATGGAGGAGGAGCAGCAGGTGAAGAGTGGGCGACGTCGGCGTAAGGAGCGCAACCTGCTCCCGCCGGACACCCATCATCATCCCCACCAGCACGAGGAGGAGGGTGAAGAGCAGGAGGAACTGGTGGGCAGTGGTGGGAAGCGGAAGGCGACGCTGGGTGGTAGCGAGCGGGGTCAGCAGCAGCAGCAGCAGCAGCAGCAGTATCGCAAGGTGCGCACCATCAACAACAACCTGGTGGAGGGTACGGTGGTCGAGAGTGGGCAACGCTACTGCTGTCCCGTGTGCGTGCGGAACGATTTCGTCAACATGCTCAGCCTGGAGCAGCATCTCGACCGGGAGCATCCGACCATACCGGCCAAATGCCGGCACTGCGAGATCATGTTCCGCAGCCACAAGGCGCTGAATGCGCACCGGTGCAGCAACAACAACTATCAAAACATCACGCCCGGCTTCAAGGATCTTACCTTTGTCGACTTTTCCAGCGAAAAGTTTCCGCTGATCGCGAAGAGCGTGTGCGAGCAGAGCATCCGGACGCCGGTGACGAGCCAAAAGTATGAGTGCAACCGATGTTACCGCGCCTTTCCCTGCTCCAAGACGCTCTCGATGCACTCGGAAGAGTGCTGCAGCGGGGGTGGAGGTGGTGGTGGTGGTGGTGGTGGAGGTGGAGCGAGCGGTGAACGGGTGGTGGGGAGCAGTGGTGGTGGTGGGCGTAAACGGCGGGGACCGAGCGAATCCGACTCGTCGGACGATGTGTCCGGTTCGGATGTTGGTTCGTGCTACGAAGATCGATCGCAACACAACCGACCGTACGGCGAGGATCACCATCAGCAACATCACCGTGCTCACCGAGATTTGCGCCATCAGCAGCAGCAGCAGCAGCAGCATCAACACGTGCAGCAGCAGGGGGGCCATCTGCGGCGTGAAGATTTCTTTGCCAACCTGGATCTGCAGAACCGGTCGGTCGGTACGCTTTCGGAGGCACCGACCACACCATCGTCGCTGGACAAATCCTTCTCGTCGCCGGTCCCAGTGCTAAAGCAGGAACCGCTCGCGTCGCCCACCGATTCGACACCACCGTCCTCCCTGTCGACCTACTACTCCACCAACATGGCGCTCTACCATGCACACCAACAGCAGCAGCAGCAGCAACACCTGATGGACAATGGGAAGGATTTGGCCGACATCCAGTCAATCATCAATGTGGCGTCGTCGGGCGGTTTGTTTGGGCGGCAGCTGGACGGTGGCAGCCATACGCCCCTGTCCGGTTTGCTGGACGCATCGCTCGGCAAGGATGGGACGGGCAGCGACAGTGGGATGTACGCCCATTCGACTGGTTCGCGCGACGAGCCGGAAGAGGCACAGGACGCGTTCACAGCCGAGTTTCGCCGGATGAAGCTGCGCGGTCAGTTCCCGTGCCGGATCTGCACGGCCGTCTTCCCAAACCTGCGCGCCCTCAAAGGGCACAACCGGACGCACGTGACGGCGGCCGGTCCGGGCCCGTACCAGTGCAACATGTGCCGGTACGTCGTAAGCGACAAGGCGACCCTTATCCGGCATATGCGCACGCACAACGGTGACCGGCCGTACGAGTGTGCGCTGTGCAACTACGCCTTCACGACCAAGGCGAACTGCGAACGGCATCTGCGGAACCGGCACGGCCGGACGACACGCGAGGACGTGAAGCGTGCCATCATCTACCATCCGGCGGAGGATTCGTCCTGTGACGATCCGCTGAAGAAGCTGCAGCTGTTCAACACACCGCCGGCGGACGGTTCCTACACGCCCACGATGCTGGCGACCCCCATTTACCAGGACGAGCAGAGTCTGCCGGAGTCGGCACGCAGCAGCACACCGCTGCAACAGTCGCTAATGCCCCAGCTGCCCCTGAGCTTCGTGACGGCGCTCGGTGGTGGTGGTGGTGGTGGTGGTGTGGGCAACGGTGGCACATTCGGTACGGCGGTGGCCGCCGCCAAGATACAGGTGAAGAGCCTGGAAAAGCTAAACCAACTGACACCACCCAAAGAGGAGGAGGAGGATGAGGAGGAGGAGGAGGAGGAGGAGGAGCAGGATGAGGATGCGGTCGACGAGCAGCAGCAGCAGCAGCAGCCGCTGGAGGAGGAGGACGTTGGTTCGGCTAGCATTGTGCTGGCGAGCAAACAGTCGGCAACCACAACGCCCATCCCTGCTGCTGCTGCTGCTGGATTGCTGCCCAAAGGTGTACCGGTGGCAAACAACAGCAGCAATCCGCTACCGATCGATTTGAGCATGGATGCGCTCGATCTCAGCAAAAAGTCGAGCGCGTTCAGTCGCAAACCGGCCACTCCCGGCAACATCAGCACATCGACAGCACCACCGGCTCTGTCTACCGACGGGGAGGATGAGGACGAGGACATGGACGGCGGTATCCCGATGCATCGTCACCGGGCGGACATGTTGCACCTTCATCACCATCATCAGCAACCGGTCAACAACAACAACGGGGTGGTGGGCGACAGTGGTGAGCCGCCACGCTGCTCCTCCTCGTACGCGTCCAGGAAACATGCCGGTGTTTCTGGGAGCAGCAAACAGCAGCAACAGCATCCAGCCGTACCGAAGGACGCGGATGCGGACGAGCTGCCGAAGCTGTCCAAGGTGAACCTGGCCCAGCAGCAGCAGCAGCAGCAGCAATTTCAGCTGTTCAACGAAACGCTTGCCACGCTCGATCCGATCAAATTCTTCCAGCTGTACCAGCTGTACAACACGCTGCAGTTGCCGTCGTACACGCTGCCCGCGGCACCATTTCTGCAGAGCCACCTGCTGCCCGGCACGGCGACCGGTCTCGGCGACCTGCTCGGCAAAGACTTCGGGCTGGTCGGCGCGATCCCGAACCTGGCGGCGGCCGCGGTAGTGTCGGCGGCAGCGACAACCAGCGGCACCGGGGGTCACCACCGGAACCATCGCCACCCGCTGCTGGGCAACCCGTTCTATCCGCCGCCGGGCACCGATACGCCACCGGGCAGCGTCAGCAAGTCGGGCGACGGTATGGCCGGTGACAACATCGGGACGGCTGCAACCGTCGCCACGCCGAAGCAGCTGCTAACGCCCTCATCGCCCTCGCCGCTGTCGACACCGGTCGGTGGTCCGAACGCGCCCAGCAGCGGTGGTTCACCAGTCAGCTCAAACGCTGTCCTGGCAGCAGCAGCCGCCGCCGCAGCCGCAGCAGCCGCAGCCGCTGCCGGTGTGGGCAGCTATGCCGTGTCGCCATTAGCAACCGCCGGACCGGCGACCGGCGGTACCGGCACGGCCGGTGTTGGACCGGTGAAGATGGTGATTAAAAATGGCGTGCTGATGCCAAAGCAGAAGCAGCGTCGCTATCGCACCGAGCGCCCATTCGCTTGCGAACATTGCTCGGCACGGTTCACGCTGCGCTCCAACATGGAGCGGCACATCAAGCAGCAGCATCCACAGTTCTGGTCCCAGCGGCAACGCGGTGGCCATCATCTGATGCGTCGCGGTGGTGGTGGTGGAGGAGGTGGAGGGGGAGGTGGAGGTGGAGGTGGAGGCAACGGTAGTAGCAGTGGGGTGGGGAGTATGGCGGGAGCCAACAACAGCACGGTCGGATCGTTGGTGACCGCACTCCAGGGAGCGTTCGGTGCTGGTGGTGGTGGTGGTGGTGGTGGTGGAGGTGGTGCCATTTCCGACCAGGTAAAGTACGCCATCTTGGCTCAACAGTCCGGGAAGGGCAGTGCAGCAGGGCTGTGTGGCAGCAGCCAGGATGTTGGTGCTGCAAGCCACTTGAATCCACTGTTGCACAACATGATCGTACAGGGTGCGGCTGGTCAGTGGAACCAGCAGCAACACCAACGTGTCAACCATCATTACGGGCAGCAGCATACACCGATCATACCAGGTGGGCTTGCCGCTGGTAGACGTATGGGCGGTGGGGGGCCAGCAGGAACGGAGGAGGACGACGACGAGGAGCAGGAGGAGTGTCGTCGGGGAGAGGATCGACCGTACGATGGTGCGACACCGATGGTAAGCCAACGCTATCGTCGCCGTCGCCGTCGGCTGCAGTCACATCTCGAGCATGATGGCGAATATCTGCGCCGTGGGTTCGACGAGCTGGGCAACAACATGCACAAGCTGGCGTACGGCGACGAGGAACCCATGGCACCACCACCAATACCGGTGGAAGACAAGCAAGAAAACCATGACGGGGAGCAGGAGGAGCAGGAGGAGGAGGAGGAGGAAGAGGAGGAGGGCGCTGTTGATGGTGGGCACGGGCAGGAGGAGGAGCGGGAGCAGGAGGATGATGAGGAAGACGATGCACAGCTCGTGATCGACGAGGAGGAGGAGAAGGAGGAGGAGGAGGAGGAAGAGGGGGTGACGCTAAGCATCCCACCAGACGCTAAGCATCAGGGAGCGAACGGTGGTGGTGGCGGTACGGTTGATGGGAGGGACGCACCGGCCGAACATGGCGGCAGCATTATTATGAACCGCATACTGAAACAGAAGCTGGAAGAGAATCGTTCCAAGGCTCCGATGGTGGAGCTCGCCACTAAGGAACGGCGGGAGTCGTCGTCCCAGCAACAGCAACAACAACCACCGCCCTGTAAGCAACCGAAACAGCACAACCAAGCAGCAGCAGCAGCAGCATCATTGCCCACCGTTACAAGAAAGACTTCATCTAGCAGCAACAGTAGCAGCAGCAACAGTAGCAACAGTAGCAGCAGCAACAGTAGCGGCAGCGTGCTGAATCACGATGAAAGTGGCAGCAGCGATCTAGTGCCCGTGGCCAAGCTGCTGGACAATGCGGTCAATCCGGCGCTGGAAAGCTTTTTCAGGTAGGTTTGTAGGAAAGGCGACGTTTTACCGGCGCTTCTCCCGAACAGCTAAAGCGTAATTTGTATTTGTGTCTTTTTGCAAACCTTTTGCAGCAGACCGGAGGTGCAGGTACCACTGTCGCAGGATCACAGCGACGAGGAGGGCCTGGTGGCGTCCGGGTCGGCATCCGAGAGCAACAACTCCGGCACGGACGATCCGAACCCGTCGGCGGTGGCGCTCGCCCATCAGCAGCAGAAGAAGAAGTCCGCCTACAGTCTGGCACCGAACCGCGTCAGCTGCCCCTACTGTCAGCGGATGTTCCCGTGGTCGAGCTCGCTGCGCCGGCACATCCTCACGCATACCGGCCAGAAGCCGTTCAAGTGTTCGCAGTGCACGCTGCTGTTTACCACCAAGTCGAACTGTGACCGGCACCTGCTGCGGAAGCATGGCGATGTGGAATCGGCCGTCTCGATACCGGTGCCGATAGACGATCTGCTCGATCCGAAGCCGGAACCGATCCCGGTCGCTGTTGCCGAAGCAATGTGCAAGAAGATCACCGGCAAGGGGGCACGATCGGCTGCTACGGTTGCCTCGCTTAAAGGACCGGAACAGCAGCAGCAGCAGCAACAGCAACAACTGCAACAGCAGCAGCAGCAGCAACAACATCAGGCTAATGTCGATGACGAGGATGCTGGCCAGTCCAAGGATAAGCATTGCGAGGTTGGAGCGATTGCGCCAAAAAACGACTCGCCGCTTGAGGTAACGGCCGTGGCGAATAATGTGGCGAATCTGAAGCTGAAGCTAGTGCTGCACAAGAAGCATGCCAGTGATGACGATGAACAGCACCCGGAAGAGGAGGACGAGCTGGTGGATGAGCGGGCAGGGGAGGTGAAGGAGAGTCGCCAGCGGCGTTCGGCACGGCGCCAGCACCGGGACGAGCTGCTGGTGGAGAACGGCGATGACGAGGAACGGCACCATCACCATCAGCGGCGCTTCCATCAACACCTGCCGGCGAACGTACCGGCGGACGAGGACGAGGAGGGCGAGGGCAAGGAAGAAGGTGGCGGGGTCGGTCTGTTTTCGGTCGGTGGTTTGCCAGATCTGCCCTACAAGTGCCACCTGTGCGATGTGTCCACCGCGGAGCGTGTGTCCTGCCTGGAGCACATCAAGCAGACACATCCGCAGGAGTTTACCACGCTCATCGCGAAGGTTGAGGCGGCCGCGTCCGCAACGGAGAGCGAAGCACACACCGGCTCACCGGACGATGATGAGGGTGGCAACAACAACAACAACAACAACAACAATAACAACAATAACAACAACAACAACAACGGTGGCAAGTATCTCGACTATGCCAATCGGAAGGTAGGTCTAAGGTCAGTCCTTTAACTAACACTCCGCGGCGGTCGGGCTGACGGGCGGGGAACGTTCGCATCCCCTGGCACCGCGGATCCATCGAACCATCGATCGCGCTCGCACGCCACCATTATATTAACAACCGCTTCTTTTTCTCCACCATTTTGTGCATTCTTTCTACCTCCAACACCCGCTCCCCCCACCGCCCCGCATTCCCCTGAAACCTTTGCCACAGGTTATCTGCGCATTCTGTTTGCGTCGCTTCTGGTCGACGGAAGACCTGAGACGGCACATGCGGACGCACTCCGGTGAGCGACCGTTCCAGTGTGACGTGTGCGAACGCCGATTCACCCTCAAGCACAGTATGCTACGCCACCGGAAGAAGCACACGGCGGGCGGTGGCAACAGCTCACCGGCCTCGTCCTCTTCGTCCTCCGGTCGGCGACATACGGCGGGCCGGCGCACGAACGGCGGTCAGCCGGACGGTCGGACAGGTAAGATCAACGGCCACGGTGATCCCCACAGTTGCTCCGATCTTACCGATGACGACGACTATGAGGACGCGGAGTGCTCCAGCCCACCGTTATCTAGCAGACAACAACAACACCAGCAGCAGCAGCAGCAGCAGCAGCAGCAAGATTATAGCCACCACAGTCCAGCAGCAGCAGCAGCAGCAGCAGCAGCAGCACGTAGAACCGAAACCATCACCATCGCTGCGGAGATCCAAGCGGTTCCAGAGCCAGAGTCGGACGCCATCATCGGCGGTGGCAAGCGCTACAGCCATCACCATACAACCTTCCACCAACACAACCAACAGCAGCACTCGGAGCTGATCGGCAATCTGCTCGGCATCAGCGACCAAGGCATCCTGAGCCGGGTACTGCTATCATCGGCCTCCGAAGCTGCCAAGCTGCTCGGTGTCGACAAGTGACGTGACCGGCTATCGGCGAATGACATTCACCTGCTGGTTGCACACTTGCACAGAAACGCACCAGCGCGACGACAGCCATGGAGCAGCCTAGTTCCCGACAGTGCCGGTTGGTAAATGTGCTGTGCACTGGCACTGCCAAAACAAACGCGACGCAATGGCGGATCTCGTACATTGCTTGTGTGGGTGTGCGTAGTTGCGTTGCTGTTGTTAGTAGAGGTTAAGCAAAAACGGCGTTCTTTATAGGAAGAATTAAGACTCAAAAGCATGCTACCATCCATATATCCTTTACGAATGCATGATCTTTTTTTGTGTGTGTGTGTGTGTGTGTAAATATTTTGTTTTTATTTTAACTTCACGGATAAGGTTAAGGTTTACAGAAACAGAAAAACGGATTTGAAATGAGATCTTTTGATTATTAAAATTAAGTTTAGCAAATTCGGAAAAATGCACGCGCGTAGCATACGACATTTTCCAACGCATAATCAAAACTACATATTACTTATATTTATTACTACAGATACTTTTTAACAGTTGCGCAATGTAATCCTGCGATTTATTTTATTTGACATAATCATAAAAAAATCATAACCCTTGTAAGCAAAAGGGATAGCCAACTAGAAGAAGCGTTCCAGTTCGAGTTGTTTGTTTGTTTTTTTTTTCTTGTTTTGTTTTAGCACTAAAGATCTTCGCCCAACCCGTTGCTGGGTTTTGCATCATCTTGGCGTTGCACTTCATGTTGCAAAAAAACAAAGAAAAAGAATCAACGATTAGAGTGTAGAGTAAAATATTTCGTTTGCTTTTCTAAACCACCACTTTTGCGTTGTTGCTTTATTTTAACTAATGTTAATGAATTCTACTTACGGTTCGGCACAGTGCCGGCGTGCGTTCATTCTTATTTACCTACTAATGCGTGAAATAATTTATATAACACTTACCACAAGCGAATGCAATGGATACAATTTTTTTGTGCCTAGAATGGTAGAAAGTCAAAAGAGTGATGATCATGATGCATAATGGATAGTGCAAGCACAGATTAGCCATAATTAGGAGCGGATAAAGGAAACAGAGAAAGTGTACGTGTGCGCGTTGGCGCTTGGGCAAAAGTGTCCTTTTTTTTACGACGGTAACCGCGGTTTTTAGATTATTTTTTATGATGAATTCTATCAATATGATTACATATTTATTTTGTTCGTTTCGGTTTTAGAGGGATGTTCAGAAGATGGGTTACTACTTTATACCACTAAGTGTGTTGTACTCGTAATGAGTTTTTTCTTTATTTTAATCTGAATTTAATCCCCATATATTGTTAGTGCATTAGGAGGACAGTGTGAACAAAAAAAAGCAGTGTAAAAACTTTTCAATAGTTGAGATAGTGTAGCATGTTCAGTTACAGCAACCCTGTGTAAAATGGAATTAGTTATTTCATCGCAAGTGCGAGATGCATCGAACCTTAGGGTAACAAAAACCGGCAACGGAATATGATTTTTTTTTTACTGCTATGCTATCAAAAGTGCCTATAAAAGATGTATATGTACCAGAGCCACCAATGTATGTTGCATATTTTTTTACGTTTCACGTTCTATTCTTAAGCCGCTTCCCTCTGCCATTTTTGAAATCGTGATTTAAAAGTTGATTTTGTTGAACGGACTGCAAACGGGACGGAGGGAAAAGAGACAAACATGATATTGGTAACGCTTTCCGCGTGTGCGAGCCTTATATAATGTAGGATGATAATGTTTTTCTTACTTTTCGTTAGCACGATTTCAGTCGATTGAGTTAGGCACGGTGGTGCGAAAGGTTGTAAGAAGCAATATAACCTTGTTTTAAACTGAGTGTTGCAGCGAGAAGGACAAAACTAAATAGCGATACATAGACTTAAGGTGTAGCGTTGCAACGGGAAAGAGAAAGAGAGAAATAGAATATCATTTTCACTAGAAGCGCGACACATGTTGCGTTGTTTTACTTTTCAGTTATGTATTTTGTTTTAATGTGTCTTGAATATACAATTGAACAACCAACCCACACACATACAATACTCTCATGCACCAAAAGACATCCTTTTAAAGAGCCAGAACAGGACGCAACAAATTATAGTTGTAAATTAATGTTAATGACAAACCGTAACTATATCTAGCGTCAATGAACCGCTTTGAAGGACGA
>STHB01016057.1:0-12739 GCA_018908115.1 Anopheles rivulorum
AGCGGTTGTCCGGCTGCATGCGGAACGCGAGCAGCACGCCCACGCCCATCAGCACCATGCTGCCGATGAACGGCAGCTCCCAGCTGCCGAAGCGGTCGATCACGTAGCCGGAGATCACCGGCGACAGGATCGCGGCGAGCGCGGAGCCGGAGTTCATCATCCCGCTCGCGGTGCCCGAGTATTCCGGCGCGATGTCCATCGGCACGGCCCACATCGGGCCGATCGTCATTTCGGCGAAGAAGAAGCCGGCCGCGAGGCACGCCATCGACACGTACAGGCTGTGCGTGAACAGCAGCGGCAGCAGCGACAGCAGCGTGAACAGCATGCAGATCGACACCATCCAGCTGCGTGCGCGCTTGAGGCTGCCGGTGCGTGCGTAAACCCGGTCGGTGACGATGCCGCCGAGCGTGTCGCCGATCACGCCCGCGAAGAACACCGCGGACGCGAACACCGCCGATTTCTTCAGGTCGAGGTTGTAGCTGTGCAGGAAGTACTGCGGAATCCAGCTCAGGAACAGCCACAGGGTCCAGCCGTAGCAGAAGTAGACGATCGTGACGGGCATCATCCGGCGGAACAGCGGGCCCCACGGCACGGTCGCGGGTTTCTGCTTCGGCGGCGGCAGCGCGGCGAGTTCGGCCTGCGTGATGCGCGGGTGATCCTTCGGATGCTCGGTATAGACGAGCGCCCAGACCGCGACCCACACGATACTGATCACGCCGCAGATGTAGAACGATTCGCGCCATCCGTACACGGCCATCACCGCGACGACGGCAGCCGGCGCGACCGCGTTGCCGACGCGCGAGAACGCATGCGTGATGCCCTGCGCGAAGCCGCGTTTTTCGCGCGGCACCCAGCGCGACATCGCCGACGTGGCCGCCGGGAACGTCGCGCCTTCGCCGAGCCCGAGCAGCAGGCGCGCGGCGAGCAGCGACGCGAGGCCGCCGGCCATCCCGGTCAGCAGCGTCGCGACGGCCCACAGCAGCCCGCAGGCGAGCAGCGTGCGGCGCGCGCCGAAGCGGTCGCTGACCCAGCCGCCGATGATCTGGAATACGAGGTACGGATACGCGAACGCGGAGAACACGAGGCCGATCTCCGTCTTGTTCAGCCCGAACTCCCGGCCGAACCCGGCGGCAGCCGTGCTCACGTTCACGCGGTCGAGGTACGTGATGAAGTACATCACGCACAGCATTACCAGCACGATGCTGGTCGCCCGGAACAGCTTCATGTTTTGTCTCCTGGATGTTGTCTGGCTTGCCGCTGCAAGTGCGCCGGCTCTGAGGCCGGTTTCGTGCCGATGCAGCGCGGCCGCGCGTCGTGCGGGCCGCAAAGGGGAACGAGCGATGTGCCTGCGGCGGGCCGCAGGCACGCGCGCTCAGGCCGCCGCGCGCAGCGCGGGCGTGTGGGTATTCGACGCGAGATAGTCCATTGCCGCGACGACCCCGCTCGCGGCAACCGGCACGCCGGCGAGCTTCAGCCCCATCTCGCAGCCGGCGAGCGTGGCCATCAGCGTGAGGTCGTTGCAGTCGCCGAGATGGCCGATGCGGAACATCCGGCCGCGCATCTTGCCGAGCGCCTGCCCGAGCGACATGTCGAAGCGTTCGTAGATCAGCTTGCGCACGGCGTCCGCGTCGACGCCGTCGGGCATCATCACGCCGGTCAGCACGGGGCTGTAGACGGCCGGGTCCACGCACTGGATCTCGAGGCCCCATGCGCGCACCGCACGTCGCGTCGCTTCCGCGAGCCGCTGGTGGCGCGCGAACACGTTGTCGAGCCCTTCGCCGAGGATCATGTCGAGCGCTTCGGCGAGCCCGTACAGCAGGTTGGTGTTCGGCGTGTACGGCCAGTAGCCGTTCTGGTTCGCTTCGATGATCTCGTGCCAGCCCCAGAACGCGCGCGGCAGTCTTGCGTGCTCGCTCGCCGCGAGCGCCTTCGGCGACACCGCGTTGAAGCTGATGCCCGGCGGCAGCATCAGCCCCTTCTGCGAGCCCGACACCGTCACGTCGACGCCCCATTCGTCATGGCGGTAGTCGGCGGACGCGAGCCCCGAGATCGTGTCGACCATCAGCAGCGCCGGGTGGCCGGCCGCGTCGATCGCGCGGCGCACCGCCGCGATGTCGGACGTGACGCCGGTGGACGTCTCGTTGTGCACCACGCACACGGCCTTGATGTCGTGCGCCGTGTCGGCGCGCAGGCGCGCTTCGATCAGGTCCGGCTGCACGCCGCGGCGCCAGCCTTCGATGCCCGGCAGGGCGAGGAATTCGGGCTTCAGGCCGAGCGCCTCGGCCATCTTCTTCCACAGCGTCGCGAAGTGGCCGGTCTCGTACATCAGCACGGTGTCGCCGGCGCTCAGCGTGTTGGTCAGCGCGGCTTCCCATGCGCCGGTGCCGGACGCCGGATAGATGACCACCGGCTGCGTGGTCTTGAAGATCTTCTTGATGCCGGCCAGCACCTTCAGGCCGAGCGCGCTGAATTCGGGGCCACGGTGGTCGATGGTCGGGTAGCTCATCGCCCGCAGGATGCGGTCGGGCACCGGGCTCGGCCCCGGAATCTGCAGGAAGTGGCGGCCGGACGGGTGAAAGTCGAGTTGCAGCATGGTCGTTCTGTCTCCTTGGTTGCATTTTGAATTTTGCATGCAAAATACTTTAGCAGAGCGATCGCGGTAGAACCAAGCGCTGATTTCGCCGAAAATGCCGGTGTTTACCCGACATTGGCGGGGCGATATTCGGGTCGGGCGAGTTGCAGTAGAATCGCGGGAAGCAAGAGGGAAGGACTTTGCATGCAAGATTTGAATGATCTGGAGCATGCCGGCAGCGCGCCGGCACTGCCGAAACTGGAGCGGCAACGGCTGCACGACACGGTCGTCGAGCATCTGCGCAAGTTCATCGTCGAAGGCGTATTGACGCCGGGCATGCGGCTGAACGAGCGCGAGCTGTGCGAGACGCTCGGCATCTCGCGCACGCCGCTGCGCGAGGCGTTCAAGGTGCTGGCGTCCGAGGGGCTGCTGGTGCTGTCGCCGAACCGCGGCGCGAGCGTGTACCGGATGACCGAATCGGAGATCCGCGAGACGTTCGAGCTGATGTCGGGGCTGGAGGCGTTTTCAGGCGAACTGGCCTGCGAGCGCATCACGCCCGCCGAACTCGCGGAGATCAAGGCGCTGCATTACTCGATGCTCGCGTGCCGGATGCAGAACGACCTGCCCGGCTACTACAGCCGCAACCAGGAAATCCACGACCGCATCAACGAGGCCGCGCGCAATTCGGCGCTGCGCGGCACGTACCAGGCGATCAACCGCCGGATCATGTCGATGCGGTTCCGCTCGAACCAGCACGTCGAGAAGTGGGATCGCGCGGTGCACGATCACGAGGAGATGATCAAGGCGCTCGAGGCGCGCGACGGCAAGGCGCTCGCTGCGATCCTGCGGCGGCACTTGCTGGAGAAGCGCGACGCGGTGTTGCTGCTGCACGCGGAAGTCGACGCGTAGCCGCGTTCCGCGTGCGGGTTCAGAACGCGGTGCGCAGCCCGAGCCCGGCCGAATCGCCGTTCCCGTAGCCGCTCGCGCGGTCGCGCAGGTAGGCCACGTAGACGTCGGTCCGTTTCGACAGCCGGTAGTCGTAGCCGAGCGCCCACGTCGTTCTTGAAGGGCGATCGCGGCCGTGGCTCTTCGCGGCCATCACCGAGGCGAGCACCGTGCCGAAGCCGATCGGCACCGCCGCACCTACCTGCCCGCTGTGCGTGCCGAGCCCGCCGCCGTCGATCGCGTCGTGCACGTATTGATAGAACGCGGTGAATTTCACGACCTTCAGGTCGTAGCCGACGCCGGCCAGCACGGCGTCCTGCTGCGTGAAGCCGGCGATGGATGCGTTCAGGTCGCCGGGCGTCCGGTCGAATTTCGCCTGCTGGAACGCGAGCGTCGCGCTGAACGCGCGGTGCGCGTCGTAGGTGATGCTGCCGCCCCACTGGTTCGCGCCGGTATGGCCCGGCTCGTTGCCCGTCGCATAGATCAGGCTCGCCTGCAGTGCGTGCTCGCCGGGTGTCGAGATCAGCACCGAATTGCTCCACCCGTTGTCGCCGACGAGGCCTTGCCCCGCGACGCCCTTGTACATCTGGTTCAATGCCGGCGAAAAGCCGAACGACGTCGAGAACGGGTTGAAGCGCACGACGGAGATGTAGTACGGCGTCGTGTTGCGTCCTGCGCGCATCACGCCGTACGGCGTCGCGACGCCGACATACGCGTTGCGCCCAAAGAACGTATCGCCGATGAAGCGGCCGGCGCCGCCGTTCGACGGGCGCATGAACGCTTCGAGCGCGAACTGCAGCGCGTAGCCGCCGCCGAGTTCCTCGCGGCCGCCGATCCCCCAGAAGCTCGTCGTGAAGCCGCCCGAATTCATTGCATAGGCGCGCGGCTTGCCGAGGCTCTTTTGCGTGCCGGCATAGACGTCGGCCAGCCCGTACAGCGAGACGGACGACTGGGCCGTGGCGTCGTCGGCGATCGTGCAGGCGATCAGCGATGCGCCGACGGCCGACAGCAGCCGACGACGCCGGCCGGCAATCCTGGTTGAATGGATAGGCATACTGATTGAGTCACATAAAGGAAGCGATCGGACGGGTGCGCGCCGGCACCCGTCGAACGGAACGTCAGAACGCGTGGCGGATACCGGCGCGGCCGACCGCCTGCTTCTGGTTGCCCGACGGATTGAAGCCCGCGATCTGCGCGACCGGCGCGTCGCCGGCGGCCTTCTGGAACGCACCCATCACATAGACGCTCGTGCGCTTGGACAGCGCGTATTCGACGCTCAGGTTGAACTGGTGATACTTCGGCTCCGCGTTCGTCGCATGGTCGCGGCCCGTCGTGTACGTATAGCCGGCGCCGATCGTCACGGCCGGCGTCGGCGTGACGAGCGTCGACAGCTCGTAGTTCTGGAACGTCGCGTCGTGCCCCGCGCTGCCCTGCTGGAAGTTCGTGTTCGTGAAGTCGGCGAGCAGCTTGAGCCACTGCACGACCTGGTACGACGCGCCGACGCCGAACACCTTCTGCGCGCGCGCCGCATCGAGATAGTTGCCGTAGATCGCGTTCGTGAAGCCCGGATAGTTCTGGTAGCCCTGCGTCGACACGCCCGGGTTGTTGATCCTCAAATAGCCGACGCCGAAGCCGACCGGGCCTGCCGCGTAGCTCGCGCCGACGCTGAACGTCGCGTTGTCGGAGAAGCGCCCCGGCTGTCCGCCGAACGCATAGAGACCGCCGAACGTGAAGCCCGCGATCGTCGGGCTGCGGTACTTGACCGCGTTCGAGATCGGGAAACCGTTGTCGGTGTTGTCCATGTCGTTCGGGTGCGCGAAGTAGTAGCCGCCGATGTTGCCGTTCAGCGTGAACGGCTCGACGTAGTCGACGATCGAATCCCACTGGCGGCCGAGCGTCAGCGTGCCGAGTTTCGTGTCGTTCAGGCCGACGTACGCGTTGCGCGAGAACGCCAGGCCGCTGCCGAGGCGGCCGGAGTTGATGTCGAAGCCGCTTTCGAGCCGGAAGATCGCGCTCAGGCCGCCGCCGAGATCCTCGGTGCCGCGCACGCCCCAGCGGCTGCCGGCCGTCACGCCCGACGCGAGTTGCACGAGATGCTTGCCCTGCACGTTCGACACGTAGTCGACGCCGTCTTCGACGATGCCGTACAGCGTGACGCTGCTTTGCGCGTGGGCGGTAGCGGCCGCAGCGAGCGGCAGCGCGAACAGGATTTTTTTCATGAGGATGTTCCGGTGCGGGGTGGTTGAAAGACGGCGAGCGGTGGGGCGATACGTACGAGGCACGCGTGCCCCGCGCCGCGATCGAAAGACGATCGCGGCGCGGGCGTGCCCGCTAACAGGCGAAACGAAGGATCAACGGTGCGCCGCTCAGTTGCGATACGCGCGCAGCAGCGCATCGGCAGCCCGGAAGTCGGGCGTGAGCGGGCGGTCGCTCTGGAGGAACGTGACCTTCGCGCGCAGTGCGCGGTACAACGGCTGCGTGGCCGGCGCGAGCGTGAACGACGGCTGCTTGCGCTGGCGCAGGTCGATCGCCTGGCCGGCTTCGACGAGTTCGAGACCGAGCAGCGTGTAGCTCGCGTCGATCTGCTTCTGCACGCGCTGTACGACGTCGGGCGCGTTCGTCGCGACGTCCTCGATGCCGCCGGCAACCGGCAGGTAGTCGAGCGACACGGGCATCGCGAGCGACTTCACCGTCATCGCGAGCGCGGTCGGCGGTTTCTCCATCGCGCCGAACGCATGCACGGTGTCCTCGGTGCCGAGGAAGCGCGACAGGCCGGTGAGGTGCGGGTCGTTCAGCTTGACGATGCGTTGCGCGGATGCGAGCGCGTTGTGGCCGAGTGCGAGCCCGAGCTGTTCGAACGCGAGCACCCACGGCAGCGGCTCGAAGTTCGCGCTCGGCAGCACCGCACCACCGCCGTCGACATAGCCGGCCGCATCCTGTGCGCGGCTCGACTTCGGCGTGACGCCGACCGCGACGCCCGGGTTGTCGTCACTCGAATTGAGCTGCACTTGCAGCAGCGCGCGGGCCTCGTCGTAGGTGCGATCTTCTTCGCCGAGCAGGTAGACGCCGGAGCGGAAGCTGAGCGGATCCTGCAGCGGCCGGTCCGGATCGCGATTCCACAGGCTGCTGCCGGCGAGCAGCGTGCGCAGCGCGGCGCCCGCGCGCAGCGTCGCCGGGAACGGCCGCAGCGCGAGCGTGTCCTCGCGGAACGGCGATACGTTGCCGTTCAGCCCCTGCAGGCTCAGCGCGAACACGACCTTCGACACCTGCGCGAGCCGCGCCATGTCGGTGAGCGCCAGCGCACCCATGCCGGCCGAGTACGCGTTGGAACTGAGGATCGCGAGCGCGTCCTTGCCGTACGGGCGAATCGTCGCGATGCCGGCCGACTTCAGCGCATCGGCGGCCGCGACCTTGCGGCCCTGGTAGTACACGTCGCCTTCGCCGAGCATCGCGAGGCCGACGTGGCTCAGGATCGTGATGTCGGCTTCGCCGATCGAGCCGTCCGCCGGCATCGCCGGTGTGACGCCACGATTGAGGAATTGCGCGTACGCGTCGACGATCGCCGGCTGCACGCCGGCGCCGCCGTCGAGCATCGCGTTCAGGCGCGCGGCCATCGCGGCGCGCGCCACGCGCACGCTCATGTCGGGGCCGACGCTGCCCGAGTGGGCATGAATCAGCCCGATGTTGAAGCGCGTCGACGCGTCGATGACTTCCTGCGACAGCTTGCCGTGCGCATCGACCATCTCGCGGTCCTTGTTGAGGCCGACGCCGACTGTCAGCCCGTAGATCTGCTGGCCGGCCGCGGCGGCCTTCAGCAGCACGTCGTGCGCGGCGACCACGCGCTGGCGGGCGGCCGGTGCGATCGACACGGCTTCGCCGTCGGCGATGCGCGCGATCGATTCGGGTGTGGCCGACCGGCCGTCGAGCGTGACGTCCGCGAAGGCCGGGACGGCGGCGAAAAGCGCGAGCGCGATCGCGCTCCGCATGAGGAAGCGTTGCATGAAGCAGTTCTCCGAATTCAGGCGTGACGTGACGTGGAAGACAGTGCGGCGATCGATACGAGCGCGATGACGCTCGCGACCATCACATACCAGGCAGGCGCGAACGGGTTGCCCGATCGTTGCGTGAGCCACGCGAGGATCGCCGGGGCAAAGCCGCCGAAGATCGTCGTGGCGATGTTGTAGGACAGCGACATGCCGGTTGCGCGCACGCGGGTCGGGAACAGCTCCGACAGCGCGGCGGGCGCGACGCCCGTGAAGATCGCGACCATCACGCAGAACGCGCTCTGGACGATGATCAGCGCGGCGAGCGTGTGCACGTCGGCGAGCCAGTGCAGCAGCGGATACACCGACACGAGCATCAGCGTCGCACCGGCCGTCAGCACCCTGCGCCGCCCGAAGCGATCCGACCAGCTCCCGGCGCACACGCAGGTGACGGCCATCAGGCAGTTGCCGATCAGCGACGCGATGAACGCGTCGCGCCCGTCGAAATGCAGCGCGCGCTGCACGTGCGTCGGCATGTAGATCACCAGCGCATACACGCACACGGCCCACAGAACCGAGAACCCGGTGCCGACCACGAGCGCACGCGGATAGTCGCGCACGACCTGCAGCAGCGGCGTCTTGCGCTCGGCCGGTGCGTGCGCGGCGCGCGCCATCTCCGCGCGGAAATGCGGCGTTTCGTCGAGCGTCTTGCGCAGCCACAGGCCGACCGGCGCGATCGCGAGGCCGAGGATGAACGGAATCCGCCAGCCCCAGTCGCCGATCTGTTCGCGCGACAGCGTGAGCGTCACGGCGGTGGCGACCAGCGCGCCGAGGATGTTCGACGCAGCCATGCTCGCCTGCAGCCACGATGCGTAGCGGCCTTTCTTGTCCGCCGGCGCATGCTCGATCAGGAACGCCGCGGCGCCGCCCACTTCGCCGCCGGCCGAGAAGCCTTGCAACAGCCGGCCGCACAGGATCAGCAGCGGCGCGCCGATGCCGATCGCGGTGAACGGCGGCGCGAACGCGATGATGCCGGTGCCGGCCGCCATCACGAGGATGGTCAGCGTCAGCGCGGCCTTGCGGCCCGCGCGATCGCCGTACACGCCGATCGCGAGCGCGCCGAGCGGCCGCGCGATGAAGCCGATCCCGAATGCCATGAACGCTTCCACCAGCTCGGTGCCGGTGTTGCCGCGATGGAAGAAGTTCTGCGCGATATACACGGCAAAGAACGCGTAGACGGAAAAGTCGTACCACTCCAGCGCGTTGCCGATCGACGCCGCGGCGATGGCGCGCCCGGCACTCGAGGCGGGGGGCGACACGGCCGTGGCCGTGTCGAGGGGAACCGCGGTTTGCTTCACTTCGATCTCCTGTCGTCGTGCGGGACGGCTTTACAGCCGGATGTGCGGAATCTGCTTGCGTTCCGCTTCGTCGAGCGCTTCTTCGTAGCCGGCGTCCGCATAGCGGATCACGCCGAGCGCGGTGTCGTTGGTCATCGACAGCGTGAGCCGCTGGTTCGCCGCCGCGCTGCCGTCGGCGACCACGGTGATGCCCGCGCTGGTCATGTAGCCGCTGTAGCCGCCGCCGCCCGAATGGATCGCGACGAGATCGGCCATCGACGAGCAGCTCATCATCGCGTTCAGCAGCGGCCAGTCGGCCACCGCGTCGGAGCCGTCGCGCAGGTTCTCGGTCATGATGTTCGGGTGCGCCATCGCGCCGGCGTCGAGGTGATCGCGCGTGAACGCGACCGGCCCGGCCAGCACGCCGTCGCGCACCATCGCGTTGACCGCGAGTGCGAGCCGCGTGCGCTCGCCGTGGCCGAGCCACGCGATGCGCGCGGGCAGCCCTTCGAACGGCACGCATTCGCGCGCGCGTTGAATCCAGTTCGTGACGATCCGGTTGTCCGGGAAGTGTTCGAGCAGGTAGTCGTCGATGATGCGGATGTCGTTCGGGTCGTTCGACAGCGCGATCCAGCGGAACGGGCCGATCGCTCGGCAGAACAGCGGGCGCAGGAACGCCTCGGTGAACACCGGGATCTCGAACGCGCGCGTGACGCCGCCATCCTTCGCGTGCGTGCGGATCAGGTTGCCGTTGTCGAACACGATCGCGCCGCGATCCTTGAAACCGAGCATCGCCTCGACGTGCCGCACGATCGACGCGCGGCTCGCATCCATCAGCTTCGTGCGGTCGCTGTCGCGCAGCGCGCGCACTGCGTCGAGCGTGAAGCCCGACGGCACGTAGCCGTACACGAGATCGTGCGCGGCCGTCTGGTCGGTGACGATGTCGGGCACGACTCCGCGCGCGAGGATCGCCGGGAACACGTCGGCCGCGTTGCCGAGCAGGCCGACCGAAATCGGCTCGCGCCGCGCCTGCGCATCGCGGATCAGCGCGAGCGCTTCGTCCAGATCGCGCGCCTGCCGTTCGAGGAAACCGATCTGCAGCCGCTTGTCGATGCGCGTCTGGTCGATTTCGACCACGAGCGTGGCCGCGTTCGCCATCCGGCCCGCGAGCGGTTGCGCGCCACCCATTCCGCCGAGGCCGGCCGTCAGGATGAAGCGGCCGCGCAGGTCGTTGTCGAAATGGCGCTCGGCGATCCGCGAGAAGATTTCGTAGGTGCCCTGGATCACGCCCTGCGAGCCGATGTACTGCCAGTCGCCGGCCGTGAGCCCGCCCCAGCAGATCAGGTTGCGCCGTTCCAGTTCGTAGAAGTGCTCGGCCTTTGCCCATTGGCCGATCAGGTTGCAGTTCGCCATCACGACGAGCGGTGCGCTCGCATGCGTGCGCAGCAGCGCGACGGGCTTGCCGGACTGCACGACGAGCGTGTGGTCCTCGTCCATCGTCTTGAGCGTGTGGACGATCGCGTCGTGCGACGGCCAGTCGCGCGCCGCGCGGCCGAGCGCCGCGTAGACGATCAGTTGATCGGGATCCTCGCCGACGGCGAGCACGTTCTCGAGCAGGCGCAGCAGCGCTTCCTGGCGCCAGCCCTTGCAGCGCAGCGTGTTGCCCGACGTGACTTCGAAGGTGCGGTTCGTCATCGTGACCTCCGTTCAGCGCACGAGCGCATAGTCGGCGATCGAGATGCCGAGCGCGGCTTCGACCGGCGGATAGACGGCCGGATCGAACACCGACGACGACAGCGGAATGTGTGCCTTCTCCACGCGCAGCACGTGGATCTCCATTCCCTCCTTCAACTGGCCCGCGCTGACGGGGCGACCTTGCGCATCGAGCGTCGTGATGACGTCGGGGTAGGTCGCGATTCGTTCGCCGTGCGCGTCGTCCACCGCCATGTGTTCGTTCATCACATGAATGACCGCGCGCTGCGCACCGCTGCCGAGGTAGACGAGGCCGACGTCGAACGCTTCGCGCGTGTATTCGAGCGTGTTGCGCTCGACCTTGCCGCTCGCGATGATCTCGCCGTGCGTGGCCGCGCAGATCGCGTCGATCACGGCGCTGCCGCCGCGGCGCTCTGCGTCGATGATCGCTTCGCCGAGGGCGAGCGCGCGGCTGATGCCGCCGAGCGCCGCATGCTGGCGCACATACGATGCGCGAATCGGATTGCGGCAGCTCGCGATGAAGCCGCCGGCCATGTCGGCCGCCTTGCGCAGCACCGGCGACACCCTTGCGGTCGCGCCGCGCACGACCACTTCCATGTACGCATGCTGGGCGCGGTTGCCGCCGGCCGCCGCCTGGATCATCGGCGCGGTGCTCGATGCGAGGCCGAGCGAGCCCATGTCGCCGGTCGGATGGGCGCGGATGTCGCCCACCGCGTCGACCACCTTGGTGCCGAGCAGCGCGGACGGCAGCCACGCGTTCAGCGTGCTCGACATCCCGTTCTGCCCGATGATGAGCCCCGCGAGCGGCTCGCCGAGTGCGTCCTGCACGAGCTGCGCGGCCTTCACGTAGTCGGCGCCGAGCATTTGCCAGTCGGTGAGGCCGCCCGGTGCGCCGATCGCGGCGGCCGTGGCGATCCATGCGTCGTCCGGCAACTCGTCGATGCTCACCAGTTCGGGGCGGCCGATCGTGACCGCGAGCGTGCCGAGTTCACGGCCGTGGTCGGCCCAGCCGCCGCCGCCGCATGCGAAAACCGAACCGCCCTTGACGGCGGCTTCGACGTCCTTCGAAGACAGAATGCGTCCCATGTGTCGTTTGTCCTGAGAGGGAAAAAGGGCTGTACGCGCCGGCCGGAAAGCCTTGTGTGGCGGTACTGTCCAAACGATTCTAGGGACGCCGAATATTGAGCGTTATTGCTATTTTATGGAGACTTCATAACGCGATGTTAAGCGTAGGGTAATCCCGGTGACGCTCGAACGACGGGCTGCTTGCGCACGAATCCGTCACCGCCGGTGCGACGGCGAAACGCAGGCTGGACAACGATTCCAGCCCGCTTCGGCACCGAAATTCATGCGCTCGCGGAGAGCGTGTGGAGGGTGTCGATGAACTCGTGCGCGAGCCGCGACAGCGGTGCGAGCACCGGGTGCAGCACGCTGACCGGCGCGGCGATCGTCGGCACGATCGGCTTCACGACGATCTGCGGCCATATCGGCCCCGCGACCGTCAGTTCGTCGATCAGCGCGATGCCGGTGCCGGCCTGCGCGAGCGCGCACGCGACGTGCGCCTGCTGCACCTCGATCTTGACCTGCGGCACGAGCCCTTCGTCGCTGAACAGCCGCCGCACCAGTTGCCCGAGCGGAATGTCGCTGCCATAGCCGATCAGCGGCTGGTTCGCGAGATCGCGCACGGCCAGCGTCTTGCGGCGCGCGAACGGGTGCGACGCGGGCACGGCCGCGACCATCCGGTTTTCATACAGAGGCTGGCTTTCGACATTCGGGTGCGTGTCCTGCAGGAACGCGATGCCGAGCTCGACCTGCTGCGTGAGCACCGCCTGCAGCAGCACGCTCGGGATCATCGTGTGCAGGATGATGCGCACGTCGGGAAAGCGTTCGTAGAACGCGGCGATCGCGCGCGGCAGCAGCGATTGGCCGAGATTGGGGCTGCACGCGATGCGCAGGTGGCCCATCCGGTTCTCGATCAGGTCTTCCGCGATTTCGTTGACGCGCTGCACGCCCTGGTACACCGCGTTCACTTCGACGAACAGCCGCTGCGCTTCCGGTGTCGGGTAGAGCCGCCCCTTGATGCGCTCGAACAGCGCGAGGCCGAGCCGTTGTTCGGCATACGAAATGAGCCGCGAGACGGCCGGCTGCGATACGTGCAGCAGCTTCGCGGCGCCGCTGATCGAGCCGGT
>STHB01016095.1:0-12733 GCA_018908115.1 Anopheles rivulorum
AGATTTTACTGCTTGCGATATCGATAAGTCATATTCGTTTTGCATCCTTTGTACAGCTTATTTATAAGTACAAAGTTAAACCGTCACTGCATCAGCATTTGCCAAGGTTAAAGTTTAAAAATAAAAAGGTTTATTCCAACTACAAAATTGTTTATACTACAAATTGTAAAACTTTACTCAATTTAAAATACTGTTGACTAAACTTCTTTAAATTGCAACGAGCATGGCTTATTCGTTGCATTATATTAATTATTATGAAAATAATATTATAATAAACATGATATATGGGGCGGCCCGGTAGTGTATTTGGCAACGGCGCCTGTTCCTAACACGACCGGACCGGGCTCAAATCCCATTCGGACCGTCTCCCCGTAGCACGGTCTGACTAGCCTGCTACGTGGTAAAATTAGTCTAATACGGCCTGTTCCGTTCTAACATACTAAAAAAAAAATAATAAACATGATATACGTCCGTTCTATAGCGAAAAAAAGTTAGAATGAAATTTCACCTGTTGACTTTTGGAAGTGAAATGACAACTTCTCACATATATCCCACATGAACAATCCATTTTTAGGACCCGCGGTTTATTCTAAGTGTTGTTTTTATTCAACGCCTTGTTTCATAAGGTACCAGGCGTCTCCATAAGTCGATATATTGATTGCATTTTTTGTTTTGTCGCTTAAGAAACGTTTAGAACTTAAGACTTATATCTTCCTGCAAACAGTTAAAGAAACAATTGTGTACTCACCACTTTTTTCATCAAAGGCAGATACTGGTCGAATTTTGTTTTTGCAACTTTGATATGTTTTAAGCTGAAAATGCATACAATTCGTATCGTCTGGTTCTCAATTTTTCAAGTGTGCTACCAAATAAATTAGTGAGTAATTTAGTAACCAAGATTTCACTCATTAAACTCATCTTTATTCCCTGCCCATCAAAAGTATAATTAATGAACAAATGAAATGCATTGAAAATGTTCATCCCCAATCTAAATTTTGCTCCCCTAACGTTTCCAATCTTTCCAAAGCTGGTTCTTTTTTGCTGCAAAACTGATCTAACCGTTTCATCGCACCGTGCAGCAATCATGTTCCACACACACATACAAAAACCTGTTATCCTTGCTAATTATGCATGCATTGTTTATCAGCTTATCTCGTCTAAATAGTAGTTGACGCTGTGGGTTAAAATATGCTGTGTAACCCTAAATAAATCAGACTCATTAGTGTCGGTTGATAATAAGCAACACTGTAGAAATAAGAGAAAGAGAGAGGGAAAAAAGCAAGCATCCAGCAACGAAAATAACACGCCACCACTAACAACGTGGTGCATTACCATTTTATCATTCGACCTTGCGCGACATTTGGTGAGCAGCGAAAAATGCAATCCCACAACGGTTGTGATACTTTATACTTTCCCAGCAAAACGTGCCACTCATGCAGCGCGTCAGCTACTGAAAAACAAAGAGCGAACGACCGTCACAGCTTTTTCATGTTTTTTTTCTTCCCCCGTTTGGTCCCACATGATCATGACGTGCACGTAAACGTGGCACTCCTGTTTAGATTAATCTGTAGCACGGTGGGGTTATAAATTCATCAGCATTCAACGTGATGTTATGCAAGATGGTTGAATTTTTAACAGGTTGCCAACTCGCGTTCACTGCGGGGGCAGTAGATAACGGGAGTAAAAATCATGTAGGAATGTGAGAAAGAAAAATAACGAATGAAGAATGTGTAAGTTTCATTCGGTCACATTAACAAACGTTTGAAGGTGATCTCTTCGGCAAAAATCATCATTCGATATTGTGTATTTTGTCATAGGACAAGATACATATCATGCTCGTTCTATGATATCTTTAGATTAATTGATCTCCATGTTGCTATAAGATGAATCGAGTTGGGTTTTGTAACCTCAAGCATCGTGTAGCTCTCCGCTGGGCAATTAAAGGTCAAAGTATTTTCATAGGACTATTGTGGACATGGTCCCATCCACAACCCACAAACGGGTAAGCAAACAATTTCACTTTATCCCAGGCCGGGCCTTACCACTATTACAAACATTCACCGCCGTACGCTTAAGCGTTGGTTTGCTTTTCATTACGTGCCATTCATTGTCGACCACAAAAACTTATGTGTAACCGTGTGCCGGTGCTGAACGGAACGGTGCATTCCAATTTTGCTGCTGTTAGATGGGTTAATTAAAAGGAGCAGTGTTCGTTTGCTGCTAGTTGTCGAAAACCAGCATTCCCGTAGTGCTGCGTCCATAAAAACGGACCAAAACAAAAACAATATTCATTGTTGCACTTTTCAAATTATACTTTATGCTGTATAATGGATGATGGACAGCATCAAAATTGTCCGGAGGAATAAAACAAAAACAGTGGAAATGCTTTTACAAAAACTCTGCTTTAAAAGTAAACACATTTGCGTTGAAAACCTACCGTGGAAATAATATTTCATATTCCTACTCCACTTTCCAGCACGGGCAACGCATATTTTTTACCAAAACAAAAAAAAGAAATTGTTTAACCAACATCAGTATTCTTCACCGTTTCACAGATTTCAACAGCGCTTCCAGTTATTCGATACGATCGTTAAGATTATTTCAGTACCCCCTATAGCTGAAAACTGAATGATGTTCGCTCGCTGACCCATAACGGCTTGTGGAAGAATCTTCACTAACTTTGAAGATGCGTACTAATAAACAAAGGGGAAGTTTCTTTCCAACCATCCATCCTCACCTTCCATAGCCGGCCCTTTAACCAAGGCGAGCACAACCCCGGTAACGAGGTGAACGATAGTTTCGTGTTTCTGTTGCGGCAAGAATTTCCTCTAACTTTCTCGTGCGCACCAATTAGTGATGCATTTGGCTACCCTGCTGCTACCAACGCACCGAACAGAGTACCATCTCTGTGCAGAGTTGAAGAACAGGGTGTTCGTAAGGGCCACGGTATCGTTAAAATTTACTTTGATGCTTTTACCGTTGCTAGCGGAGATTCAATTGCTCCACCGAACGCACTCCATAACCAACATCAGCTGTTGGTAAATATTTGTCCACCGTTCACCGGCTTGCAATGCGTTTCATTCACATCCTACAATGAATATTATAAATTCCTAAGGGAAACAGCCACCGTCGCAGTATCTAGCGTGCAAATTTATTATCCTGCTTTATATTGGGATTCAAGATTAGCTTACTTGATTTAGAAATCCGATAACTTTCTATTTCCAAAACTAAGAACTATATTACTATCATTATGACTGCCAAAACGCTCAAGGCCTAATTTTAATTACAATTGTATTATTTTTATTACGGGTCCCCTGCCTAGTTGTAATATTTTAAGCTATTATTTGTCATTAGTGCACATAACATAAATAATTGCGTTACTATGTAATTTTGTAACAACTGTTACTAGCATCTGCGCTCATTAGGTTGTTCGTGCTGCAAGCTCATCGACAGAAGAACAAGTTTTCCATCGTGAGGTGATGTATGTTGAACGAACCTACCCAATATGGAATTTATGATATTTCCTTCCGTCTAGAAAGGTCAGAGCATCTTTCAAAGCTTTAGTTCCGCTCATACAACTACATACATAATCGTAAAGTGCAGCAAAGCATCGTTTCGAGACAACAACCCAAACGTTGAAGAAATACCTGGACAGACATTGTTACGCGCAAGTGCCATTCGAAGGCATCCGCAACTGAGCAGCAGACATTCACCCAAAAAGAGAGGCGTAAAGGTTTTCGTGAGAAATTATATTCTGACGAACAATGACTCCGGAGACTTAATGGATGACGGGATCTCATTAATATTGAATACCAGACAACAGACGAGTAGGCCGTGCTTTTCACGCCCTACTACCAAGAAGAGAACCATCCAAGACTCCTACACTATTTTCTTGAAGGGCCATTCGTTCGATGATTAACAATCTTGAAAACAGAATTGTACTTTCGATGAAAACATGCGCTAATCTGTAATGTGGTCTGGAGAGATCTTCTGGAAATTGCCGCTTTGATCATGCTTATAACTATGTAATCATTTACACCAACCTATCCTTAACCATTAAGAAATTACTAAATATTGGCAGATAAAAGATTCAAGACATAGCTATGTATGTATGACCCTCAGATGTAACTAAGAGATTTACTTTGGACATGTCGGAGGTTCTACTAAATATATTTCATGAACAAGAAGGAATGACACAAGATCTCCATTGCTATTCCAAGGTTTATTTGGTATTTCCTATGATTTCCTAGTTGGCGTAAGACCTCCCCGGAAGGCCTGTGTGTCCTAGTATTCTAGAATACTCATTAAACAATAATTTCTACTAAACTTCGTTGCATTAATTATGCCTAGGAATATATTTTATCGTCGAAATGAGCTTATTATTTTAATGCAAAGATATATAATGCGTCAGGCTCGTTCTACAGACGATATTCTAACAATCATAAATTCAACATTATATTATAAGCTCCTTTAGATAATTCTTCAAACTGAACGAAATGAAAAACGTCGCCGTGGTGCAACTTTTTTTTATTTTCCCCATTGTTACTGACATTGTTGGAAACTTGATACACAAAATTCTCGGTAGAAATACTTATTCAACTTTATTTTTATTTTTTCCTCAACATTATATCGCCAAACAATCAATTTCGAAAAGGATTCTATTTCGAACAACTTCAAAGGTTTGCCCAATTTTTCAGCGAAAGCGCACACACGCTTCGTTCACCGCAAGCATCGCAACTACCAAGCACAAATGTTTTGCAAATGCTTTTGGGGGAGGGGGGGAGAATATTTTCATTTCCATGAAATTGTAACCAAATTGTGTGCAGCAATTAACCTTTCCCCACTCTAGTGATAATATTCGAAACCAGCACAAACCCCGTTCGCATATACAAGATGGTGTTTTTTTTATTCACTACCCTATTCATACTTGCCCTGTTCACATCGTCCCATTCACAACAAACTTAGTTTCCTCTCGGAGCCACAAACACACATACACAAAACCTTACCAGGGCACAAAAGATTCGATGGGAAAATTTCAATCCTCCATCCACGGCGGTGCTTTTCGTGCCCAATGTTGTCCTACCTGTTCCACGAAGCGCTTTTAATGCTAATATTGGCATATTGATAACCGCTAAGCAGCACCATGAAACCCGGCATGGCAACCGGCAGAGGACTAGGACTGGCAGCAAGCGAGCTAACAATGTTTCGATGAGGGTGAAACGCATCCACCGTACACCGAACTGGCCGCCCATTTTAAGCGACGACTTTATGCTACATTCCCATTCCAAACTCCACTTGCACGATAAAAGATAATGCGACGGCGAGCGTTTCAAGCGATCGGTTACCGCGGTTCGACGGTTCGGGTAAAGCGGACACGCAAAAGGATACACACAGTTTAAGCTGGGCTGCATTATTAAATTATACCAAAAAACTTAATGCTACAAAACAGCGTACCAAAACTTATTAAATATGGATAATCCATTCAAAGGAACTTGCTAAAGTGAAGCAAATGGCGGTGATAATGGTGTAACATTTTCGTTACAAACGATTTTTTGTTCTCCCTCGCGCCGTTCGGTAACAGTTATGAGGAACTTTGTTCTTTGCCAACAGTTTACTTCCGATACTTTGCTTCTTACTTTTGCTTCTTCTGCTTCTATTGCTTCTACTGCTTCTGCTGCCAATGCTGCCCGTTTGTGTACTGCTGAAGCATTCGCTCACACTGCTAAGCCTGCGCACGGTTGGAAGACAGCGGTATTTGCACGTGAGCACGAATCATTAATCAAATCATAATCTGAAAATAAAACAAATGCTTCGACGAAAATCGATATCCCACTGGCCAGTTGTACATAGGATTGTTCGTGTGTTCGTGTACGTGTGCGACTGCAGTATGGGAAGTTATAATCTGCCATCCATAATTCTATTGCCCCGCACACGGTAGGGCGTCATTTTTGTGCCACGCAAATAAACTTTTGCCGGCTGCGCTGTTCCTTTCCTCTACCGAGCAGGGCCAATCGACGATGTTTGACGTTTGTGGTTGAGAAAACAAACCATTCGCCAGTGGGCGGGTATTGGGGGGCAGTGGGTGGCTGTACGTCCGGCGGGCACCCGGCATGTTGAACAGTATTTAGCCCGTTGCGGTTCTTGGCGAATTCTCGCCACCAACACCAATACCTATCGATAAAACTTTAGCAATCCGCATACGCCATTGGTTTGCGGTTTCGCTTGCCAAGTGTGGGTCAGCTTCTTGGCGATTTGGTTTTTTTTTTGTTCCGTTGATTTCGTGCGAAGCTTTAGTACCAAACGTGCTAAGTGTGGTAACAAATCAAAAGTTAGCTAACTTACTGTCCACTGAGAATGAAGCAGTTTTCCAAAACACGCAAGATGTACGACAAATGGGGCGTGTTGAAATAAGTACCTGTTGATATGTTTTCTCCATTTATTTGATGCTTAACTTTACACAGCAATTTAACAATATTACTGAAATATCATAAAAATATCAATAAAAGCGATTATTGATAATAATTCGCAACAGACCATAACACCCAGTTGATTTTGATGAACTGTAGACTAGTTTGAAGCGAGCGATAAACATAATGCTCTACAACGTAAATTAACAATTACTGATCCTTTCACATAACTTCAGTTCCCTCTATGTTCATCGTATTGTAGTTTATATTGTGATAGTTATATTATCGATTTATTTAAACATCATAGTTCAAAGAGGATAATTAAACATCATAGTTTGTTTAATTAGCTATAAAATTTTCATATTATATCATACCATAGTTTCGCTAACTACCAAATATTACACAGCAACAGGGATAAAACATTACATAGTTTCTACAAACATCGATTGATCATAATTAGCCTTATGCTTCTGTTGTATGAAACAATGTTCAACCTACCGAACAAATATGTATCATTATATCTATTAAAAAAATGTAAAACAAAAAGAAAACATTGCGTGTTCAATCATCGACACAATGGAATATCTTAAACTAAAAGCTAATAATACAGTTTTACAACAGTTTGTGTAGCTTCATCATTCTATTCATTTCCAATTAATTTATAGAAACAAAACAGTATAGCCTAGTGAAATGAAATACAAAATGAAGCTTTACGCATAATTGAAATTTTCGTCTTTTTGTCTTCGACAATTTTACAATAATTTTACCATTTAAAATTTCCATAAGCATGTAAAGCCTCAATAAAATCGAATTTGAACCACATCAATATTGCTCTTTAATTTAAACGATGCACAATTAATGATTCCTTTCACAGCAGCAAACTTCCAAATGCTGTTTATCGATGATTGGCACTATAATGACTTCACGCACAAAACTAAGCGGGACTCATCATCCTTTTCAAAATTGGCGACCAATCAATGGCGATGCCCCGTAGGCTGCTATCAATTAGTCAACATCAAGCTCAATATTTACTATCCCAATATTTACATCCATGAAAACGCACCAATTACCACGGGAAGTTCGACAGCACAACCACAAAATCGAATCAGTGTCAAATTGAGCTTTTAAGCACAATTTCTACAGGACGAGCGCAGCGCATTTACTAATGTGTGTTTAGAATTGCATTTGTGCAATGTAGTGTGTTTTATGCTATTTTAACAAATTTTATGCCAATTTGGCGATGTACATAACTAATATTAAAGACATTATTGACGTATATTTGCTTACTTTCATCCATAACTGGATTATTTGTATTTCCATGAACGATAATGATTTTATTTGAATTCCACTTTTGATGTTAACAATTTCTATTTATCGTACAAATATGTAAACAAAACGATTGTAAGGTTCCAATTGACAGTTCAGCACAACACTACAAATATATGGTCAAACTTCACCTTTCTAACTTTTGAACGAAACAATGTACAAGGCAACTGCTTCTGGTGTCGTTTAATGAACACCGTCATTAATCAGTAGCATGCTTTACAGTATCAATGAACTACCGAAACATTAAAAACTAAAACAACACCAAATCTGACCATTGTTAAGTAATTATTCAACAGTACACGGTAATCCACCAGCAGTGCCCTTGCATTGCATCGATGCACGTCGCCAGGGCAGGCGGGCGCAATCGAACGTTCTATAAATTTTCCTTAAACAAGATCACATACCAGCACCGGGCACCAGATTGCATCACTAACTTGCAACAGCAACACACAAAAAAAACCAATCTAAAACGGTTGTACCAAATTTGCCATCCGCTCGACAAGGGCATGGCTTTAATTTATGGGGTAATAAATTTTCAATCACATCGAACCAAGACACGATGGCGAATGGAGAAAACGGATATAATTCCGAAAGGCTTTCTTGCTGTTCACTTTTTGTCATTCTGCTTCACACTTTCAAGCAAATTTCACACGAAACTTACGAAACGTTCGTAGCTTTTTTTTTACCTTCTTCTGTTGTTGTATCCGAACGGACCAGGTTTTAACGAGGAAAACACTCGAGTAAATCTATACCACACTACCGTGTCGCTAACTCGCGTTAAGCCGACAAAAAGAGGATACAGAAAAACCTGCTCAGCTTGAGTTATTACCCATACCGAGCTGGGAACTTTACACATTTCCCATAAAAGGAAGGCCATTTTCGCTCACTTTTCTCAAGGAAAAAGAATGGAAATTGATGTCTAGCAATTGTAAAATTGGTAAATACGACGTCTACACAGAACCATACGTAACGGTACTACACATTACGACTTTAGACATGATGCTCTTGAAGAAATCAATTATTTTGCTAAAAAAGATACAGCAAAAAGAAATTCAACCATAAATAGTTTCTCGTTTTCTAAACACTTTATGCAGGCTTATATGCTGTCATTATCACAGCGTAGTACTTTACTGAAATACGACCAGATCATTCTTTGTAAAAAATAAAAACGAAGCTCTACAGCCTCCTTTGAATACCAATCAATTTATGGGTAAAAGAATAGACACATTTTTAATTAACTTCGAAGCACTTGTCAAGTGGTATGTTACTACCGAATGGCATAAATAACTGTAACATTATAGCCGTGTGGCATGCTTACCTGTACCATGGTACATAACAATATTCATAAATCATTCACTCAAAAGCTTACTGTCAAACAGAACCGATGAAAGTGCTATTGAAAGGCAAGAAAATTGCAATCGAATATCTTATTGCCGTGCAGCCATGGTGCACTATTTTTCCTCCCATCGGACAGACTCTGCATTCCACTTTGGTTGATTGAAAGCATCGGTACATTTAGCTGTCCGCCAGCGCAAAAGCTGCCGAAGCTGCCCATATCAACCCGTTTCAGTCAATCGAATCCATTTGCGAACGGGCGCGCATTCGGGAAAATAAATTGACTGAAGTCACCAGTCGGCATAGCTGCCGTACCGCAGCTATTCATTCCATGCGCCGATAGTAGTGCCCATTGGCTCACGCCTTTGGAGCCACCGTGCACAAAAGCGTAAAGCGGAATTGCACGGAATGATTGCAAAAAAAGGGGGAAGAAAATCAATTTTAAATGAATGTAGTAAGAAACGTTTGAAGTGTTGGACAGTAAAATACCTAATGGCGACAGCTGTCGTGAAAGTTGTGATAAATGTGTATTTCCTTTTCCATTTTTTTTTGTTGCATGGTGTTTATGATATTATTTTATAGTCTCGAATGTGTAAAATATTCGAGTGCCGTTCGAATTTCATTGTTTTACACATGTTTTATATCCATAATATCGTTTGCGTTTTCTTTCTCGACGAAAAATTAGTATCACTTGTAGTAGAATAATAAAATATCTGTTTCAGAAAAGGGTTCAAAAGTGATTGAAAAGATTTTATTTTATTTTATGTTTAAATGTGAAACTAATCGAATACCTAATTAATCGATTTGGCCAACAAAGAATATAAACTGCAGTCTGGTCAAAAATAAATTACGCAGGAAACAGTGATAAAGATTTATTAAAAGCTGTGGAGTACAAAATCTAAATAATTTATGACAATATTCCAGACTATAATCATCCAATATCTCGTAATAGGTAAAAATGAAGCTGGTTAAATTGTGAAATAAAACAAAATAAAACGGAATAAACAAATATTTCAAAATTATTTTCTAGTAAGTTTAATTCTTCCACTTTTCAAATATCTACACGAACTCAAACATGAAAATGACATAAGTTATTTAGTTAAATTATCAATCAATTCGAAATTTTAAAGCTTCCAAAGCAAATCGTATGCCCTTATTCAACTAAAATTAAACGTGATATAAATTTAATACAAATTTAAGCTTCCATATCATTATTTGTATGTTAAGGACCAGAATGTAAATTTATTCTTCCCTTCAAACAGATACCATAGATTGGCACAGTTTGTTAATGAAGCGCAACAAAAGTCTGCAACTAATTGATGAGCTTTCATATTAGGATGAAATAAGCAACCACAAAAAAAACCAACCCCAACCAGTAATCGAAACAGGGCTTGAATGACTTAATGACTTGGAAGAATATGCATGCCAGAACTGGATAGTTTTGTTCCTGTTACGTTTTGTTGAACTGTTTTAATCACCCTGTCTCTGTGCATGGTACATTTTTTCACAACAAAAGCAAACATTATACATTTTTTTATTTTACTTTAATGATATATTCTAGCAAACTGTAGAAAAAACCAAGAACTTTACTTTTAATTTAAATGAGACTTTTTCTTATCTGGCGTATGCCATTTTAAATCCAAATTGAGAATCTCTAATTCGTAAATCTCCATTACTCGAAATTCAAGAACACCCAATACTAGCGAATACAAACTATTCCAACAAGATCCATATTCAATTGCTAGATTTAAAATTTCAAGACAAAATGAGTTGTATGAAGAAGCATCCTATAAAAAAACGATACTAAACCACAAACCATACTATCGCCATAAACGGAAGATACAATCGAACTAAAATAAAACGTTCTCGTATCCATTCGTCCACCCGATAATAGCAATCGTCGGTGAATAAAACACCACATTCGAAACGTTGCATAAAAGTTGCATTCCTTGTGGGCTGTGAGGTTGGAATCTGTAACCATTTCGATCGTATATATGTGCACACAGCCATACAGACATACACACACACACACACAACACCGTAGCACAGCTTTTACACTCCCAAGCGAACGGTCAGTACCGCACACATAACCTCTAAGCGCTTGCCATTTATTATTAAGCTTACTAAGAGGTTCGTGACCAGAGTGCTAAAATTAGACCGCTTGCCACCGGCGTTCGAATATTGTTCGAGCTGGTTCTTCTGGTACGCTGTTTTGAAAAACACTTCCAATCAGACATATCTTTCCCGTCAAATGTAAAGCGGTTTGTATTCAGCGAAGTTCGAAAACAGACTTCCTGGAAGAAAAGGCTGCACGATAGTCACATTTTCAAATGTTTCGAAGATTCTAAGAAAGTTCAAGTTAAAATTAAAATGTAATCACTTAATGACAAACTTTCCTACAATTAGCGTATAATTTAATCAACGTGCAGAATGAAGATAGATGGAATAATGTGTGGCTTCGAACAAGAGAAGTTCAAAATCAATCCACTACAAAGGCTATCTAAATGCTGATAATTATTGGATACTGTATTACGTAGCGACCATTATTTTTATTATAAACTTGCAAAATTTATGTTTATTTAATCACTCCATAAATATTTATTTAAATCTTGTTGTTTGAATCATCCACGAATCATTCGCCAAATGTTCAATTTCAATTTTACTACAAAATATACTGAACCAGATGAAAAACAGATGATTATCTATAATCAAATAGTAACTGAAGAGAGCTTCGACACATTTTACCGTTTGCTAATAAATTTTGACCAGTTCGACATCAAAAGAGTAAGCATTTCCATGTTTGCAAAATCGCTTTGCCATGTTAAAGCGGTCATATTTCACGTGACACTCGGCTCAATCTCACTGATAAATTTCAATAACGGTCTGCAGGGATGGTTTCGTTCGGTTTCAATAAACTTATTTGATTTTTATATTAATCTGATACCAACTAGCTCATACCCGAACCAAACTATTTATCATCTCGAGACACCACTGTATAGTTCATAATTTAAAAAAATGATAAAAACATAATGCGAAACCAAATAACTTAAACATAGCAAGTGGATATTTCTTCTTTATGCATGAAAAACGGCCAGAAAGTATTGTTCATAGGACACAACTTACAACTAATTGTGATTTCATCTATGACTCAATCCTTTCTTCAATCCTTTCTTCAAACGGCAACTTAGAGCCTAGTATTTTCGGTCGACCAAATTGATTTAATTATGGGGCCCGGTGGTGTGTTCTAACAAAATAAAAAAAATAAATAATTATAAATTTAAATTAATGTACAAAAGACACATCCTTCAACCAAAACAATTAAAAATATACAATTACCAACATTAGCTATGCACTTTCGGATCTAATTTATAAACAGACTAAAGCACAATGGATGTAAATAATTACCATTCTTCTGCTGAGCAGCTTGTTCACGCTGCTAAATGGGACATCAAAATGTTGACCTTCCCAATTCTCCATTCTAAGCTGTACGCTCATCCTACCGCTTCAAAGGTTGCATTCAACGCTCACGAGCCTCGCATAACAGCTGGCAACACCAGCCAACCAGCGTAGCCCGCCTGTAGCCGCCGGCAGGGGTTTTGCTTCAAAGGATTGTAAACACACCTAATCTTCGCACATTGCAAGCGTGGAAGATGAAGCAGAAACAA
>STHB01016118.1:0-12730 GCA_018908115.1 Anopheles rivulorum
GTTCCCTCGTTGCTCGCGTTGGTTTCCGTCTGCGAACTTAATATCCGAACCGAAGGGGCCGTCCCACTTTGTTTCCACCCGCTTTCGGTTTGTCAACCAATTCGCCGGGCCTGTGTATAACTACCCTCGGCGGTAGTTTGTGGGTGTTTTGTTTACTAGCAACCCCCTACAGGCAAATGTTTCTCTTTGCTTATCCTTTCGTCTGAGCAGCACACACACACACGCGCGCGTACGTACGTGCAAGTCTTATGCTAATTTTATTTGCCGCTAGTATAAAACCCAGTCAGTGGGTGTTGCGTTTTTTTTTTGTTTCTTTTACTCTCGCCTTATAAATCCCTGCAAAATCCTCCTCCCAGACACATTAGTTTAAGTTTCTCCCACGGGGAGGTGGGTTGCTATGCTGCACCGTACTGAAGTAGTGTGTCCTTGGGGAGGCAGTGGCTTGGGGGGGGGGGATTGGGACAGGGGAAAAGTGTTAGCATAATGTTACGAATATGTTGGTACGCCGTAAACGTTTGCTACGATCGATACGGACTACTATTACTATGCCACCCATACTAAGCTAATCGGTGCCAATACTACTACTGCACGTACACCATTCGTATACCATTTCTCAAGCGTAAATGTTAGTGCCAATGAACTTAGGAACTCCCCCATCACAGTCACAGCACGCGGTTTTGGCCAACGTTTCCAGCTGTCAAATGTAAGCGTGGTCGATGCCTAAAAGCTTTCGACCAAACTTTCAATTTTTGGCTTGCGACTTTGTTCGTTCTGTACTACACGGTTTCGAAACGATTAAATGCAAAACGGGCTGTTGAGATGGCGGCATTTTTTCTTCTTCTTCTTGTTATGCTGTTGCCACTGGAACGTGTACAACTTTTCCGTGTCCAAATAGCATTTTCCTCTGTGCCGATTGGTGGTGAAGTGGGTGGAAATTTCCCTCTTCTTTGCCCCCTTGCCCTACTGCAGGCCATCAAGTTCACAAACAAAAAGGGGAGTTGGCGTTTGTTAGGGTGCGTTGGTTAGACGAAAAATGTGCGCTTCCTTTCGGCTTTTTGGGGTTTCGTGTCTTTTTTTGTTGTTGTTGACTGGGGCAGCAGCAGTAATCGCTGCACAGAAGTCACGTTTTCTGTGTTTCTGCGTTTTTATTTATTTCTGCCCGGAATATATGTGACTGTGGCATCGAAGGGGAGGGTTGGTGGGTAAAATGCGCTCACCCCGGAGGTAGGGGAGGGGGGAGGGGCACGATGATGACTTTCGATCGATTTTATTCGTTTCGGTTTTATTTTTTGCCAGAGCCAGAGAGTGAAAAGCGGCTTGGCTTTGGTTTGGTATATTGATTGGTTTTTGCTAACTTTATGAACGCTCCACCACGCTCGCTCCTTCGCTTGTTTTCGGCTTGTTCTCTCCACCGTCTCCCTCCATCAGACGTAGCAAGTCCGCCTTGCTCTAAATTGTGTGCCAACCAAAACACCTTCGGAAAGGTTAGAAGATTGAGTGACGAGGGAGAAGTGTACACGGGTGTATAAGAGTTCAGGCAGCTGCTACTGCTGCTTTGAATTAACACCCATCAACCTCGGCCATCCCACCACCACCCAATCAAACTCTCCCGTGTGCTCCGGTAGTTAAAGCTTGTCGTAAAATTCTGTTTTTTTTTTGCTTCTTTCGAATATAATTACATCAAACCCATGCTTTTCGTGCGAATTAAACCACACACACACACGCACACAGCTGGCTGGTTGGAATGGTTGATTTTCGGCGTTTGCTATATGCGTTGCTTTGCTGGCCGTGTCGTCGTCCCCTTGGCTGCAGTAGAATAGGTGGCACTGTTTGGGGTCAACAGCAGTTGGTGCGTGCTCTTATTAGCGTGATTCTTTTGTTGGGTCGATTCCGATGCTCCAGACTACCATCATCAGTCCCCTTTGGGCAAGTTCACGGAGCGATGAAGGAGTGGAGGGAGTTGGTGATCCAAACCAAGTCTGCAAAAGCCTTGAGAGCCTTGAGGGCGGTTTGCCACACCGGGGGAATGTGTGTGGCATTGAAAAGAGATGTTAAGAGAATGAAACAAAAAAGCTCTACGTGTTGTGTGCGTTTGGAGCCGTAAATGGATGTTTAAAGCTGAGATAAACATCTTTATTACTGTTATTTTATTTTTTTTCTATTAATACAGTCATGGGAATTAAATTGTAGGGTTCGATTTATTTTGATCTGTTTTACCTATTGATATTTAATGTGCCTATTTTTCTGATCTTTAGTTGCATTTCTGGAGCTAAGGTAAAGGCTAAGTGTATGACGCAAAAGCATTCCCAGTCGTTAATCCATTGCTTACATGTGTACAGCAAAACCTACTAACCCTTTCTTCAGCATTAATCCATAATCAGAGCGCACATTATGCTGTGTGGTGGTGGTATGGTGGCTCGCTGCTTCCTCTTGCTACATCATGCCACCCAAGACACCCCTATTCACCTTTTATGCTCGTTCTCGTTACATTCATCCACGTGCAACCGTTCAGCAGCGTTGTAACGTTAGAGAGAGAGGAATAGCCGAACACGGAGAGAGATCTCCTAGCGATCGTTCAAAGGTGGCTCACTCGTGGGGTCGTTTTGCTTTAAAATAAAATTATGGATGCCATCACCAAGAAACTGCCTGAGGAGCAAAAGTGTGAACGAGGAAAGGTATGCGGGTTATAAAGTTGCAAGAAAAACGCATTGTTTTGTGAAATGCTGCGGTATTTGATCCCTCGTGCGGCGCAAAACCAAATAGCGGGGTTGATGTTTTTTTCATTTCTTTTTCGATTGCATCACTCTTCACCCAAAGAGTCCCAAAGAGTGTGTACGTCTAAGCGTTCCCCCCAGTATAGAGGAGAAAATCTAAACATAACCGATGCGCAGCTTTAGAAGGCAAAATTGTTGTTTGCTTTGGTTGTGCGGGAAATTGCAAACACGTTTTTACTGTACGATCATAGTGCGATCGACGAGTGGGATGATATGTACGATCGAGTAAATTTGGTTTTGTTTTCGATGCTTCACTGAAGAATGTTTTTTATTTTCCTACTAAATCCATTCCCCATGATGAGTGAACTTTCGTTTGTGTAAAGCTTTGTTGATGACGATCGGTTGTGGCGCGGTTTCACTTCCTATTTGGACATAGTATTTATTTACTTTTGTTCTCTCGCTCGCCAGAACGATTCATAATTTGGGGAGTAAGAAAAAAAAACCATTTTCCTACCAGTAAAAAGCAAAACATATAAAACAATAATAAATAAACCATTCATACCACGGCTTTTGTTTTGTGCCAGTGATGAATATTGTTGACAGGCATGGCCGGGCCAGGAAGTTGATACAGCAGCCTCTCTGGCTGGCACTAACGACTATCACCGGCAGTCATTCCGCCTCTATTTAGCTTTGGGTTTTGTGTATGACGGGGTAAAGGTTTTTTTTCCTTCTCCCAGTTGTGTGTGGAGCTATTGTTTTGTGGTTACATTCATTTGAATTTGGTTTACAGCGAAGAGAAGCACACTGTGCGGCCAGGCAAATACTGCAAAATGGAATAGTTTTATTTTTGTTGTTGTTTAATTCGCTTCTTTCTCTCGCGGCAGTTGGCCATTCATTAGCCGCTGCTTTGTTCTGGCCAGCCAGTGGGATCGTTGAGGAAGTAAGCATAAATGAGCGAAACACAGATACAGAAGAACCTTGGAAACGAAGGGAGAGCATGTTGTGCTTTGTTTTGTTTTGTTTTTTTTTGACATTTTCCATACAAACTAGTCTCTAGTGGCCGTCTAGTGGAGGGATCGACCGTGACAAGCGCCCTCTGGTGGTGGTACCAGCACGCGGTACATTACTATGAGTTTTCGTTCGTTTCGGGGCCGCGCATAAGTACAAGGAATGCAAAATTGAGCTTATTTTCGGTGCTGAAGAATGGCTGAAGTTGAAGGATAAGGGTGGGACCCCTAAAGAGGCAATGAAAAACCGCAAACAACAAAACACAACCATCAGCACCGTTGGCTGACCGTAAGCACGGCCATATCATCGCACACTTTAGACCAACCCTATAGAACATGGCGAGCAGTTTTAGGCGCTGGGAAGAGGGACGTTTGTTTGGAGATCTCGTGTCTTAAACCGTCCCTGGATCGAGGACGACGGAGAGTTGGTGTGTGGAAAGTGGAAATTAAGGAAGAAGTAAAGGTAAAAATGGCAATAATGGGAAGGCCAGGAAAACTCTCTTACATACCTTTTCGGTATGCCTCTCTCTCTCTTTGTCTACCGAATAGCCGAATTGTCTCAGTAACCAGCAGCAAAGCTACACGAGAGTGAACGATGTAAAAAAAGGCCGAGTCTCTGTATTTCTGTCTCTCTACTCCCTCCGCATTTATCCATGTGAAAGGAAGTAAGGTGGAAGGGGTTGGTTTGTGTCCGGAGGGTCATTCTTCACGGTCCACTTCAGCCACCAACATTACCCAGGCAGTTGTGATGATGATGATCATCATCATCGGCCAAGCAGAATGGTATTGGACACCTATTCTGCCCTTACACACAAGGCTCCACATCACCACCAGGCCCCGTGTTGGTGGTGGGCTTTATCTTCTGACACAACCCGCAACCACCTAGTGTGTGTGTGTGTGTGTGTTTGTGTGGTGACCAGTTTACTGCAAAAGTTCAGTTGCCTGTGGAGCCCTCCACTGGTTTCCCCAGTTTATCTCGCTCGCACGAAGTCGATCGTATAATGCACTCTGTCTGTCTGTCTGTGTGTGTGTTTATGTTTTGTTTGGTGTGGGGGACACCTTGTTACTGTATGCATCCAACCAACAGTGCAACGAGTGCTCCGATCCGATCCGGATTGGAAAAAGGCTGCCAGCGAATGGGCCAAACAGCATCCAATAATGGTGTACTGACCGAACGGAACGGAATGGAACGGAACGGAACGGAACGAACGTGCGATCTCTTTCCATTTTTCTCCATCGGTGGTACCGTGGTAAAATGGATGGGTTTTAGCAGAAGGGGTTTTACTTTACCATTTGGCTTCTAAAAAGTGCAAAACTTCCCTTTCTACAGCCACAGTGGTCAACATTCGCTTAAGCACACGTCTCTGTGTGTGTGTGCCTTTGGGGGGTTGGTGGAAATGTTACCGTATACAAGAACGCTGAACTCTCTTAATATCGGAACCACCACCAGACAGACAGACAACTTTAAACTGTCCAGAACACAGTCCACAACCGATCTTCTGACCGGTTTCATGCGGATCGATAAGTGCATGCATGGGCAATAAGCAGCACTACGCTACGCTTGTTTAGATTAACTTTACAGCTGAAGGTGAACAATTCCCTCGTCCACGGGCTCGGTGGTTTATGGGGAAAGTATTTTTGTACTCACTCTTCTCCCAATCCCCTTCTTGTGGGGAAGCTCTTTAAGGTTTTGACAAACAGACCGCAGCAACCATCTCAACCAGGAAGGCACTCACTTAAGTAAGAACGCTTGTGTGCGAATGTAACGAGCAAGCATTTAATATCCGTGAACGAAAGTGAAGTGAAAAAGGGCGGCAGCATTTGGTGTCGGTTGGTTGTGGTGGCAAAACAATGGGAAGAGGGCACACATTCAACATTCTTGGGTGGTTTAACTTCAACCTGAAGTCTGGAGCGGTAGGGAGTGCTTTCCCTGAGACCCCACGGCCGCAACCGTGAAACGAGGGTTAAAAGCGAGAAGACACCTCAGCTCAAAAGAAAGAGAGAGAGAAAGAGACTTGATGTGCAAGTAAGCGACGAACCCGACGAACCAAGTGATTTCCGTTCTCCGAGTCACATTCATGGGGACGATAGAACCACCATCTGGATTCCGGTTTCAAGAACGTCTTCAAACGTGTGTGTGTGTGTCTTTTTTTGGTACAAATATGTAACCGTATATGTGCGCATCTTGTTTTTGTTCCGTTCAGGCCTGTTTCGTGTTCAAGAACATGCCAAGATGTGTAGAATTTACAAACAAAAAAAAAAGCTTACAGGAAAGCCCCCGATGATGCCTCGTTTAAGGTTGTGGCGGTGTATCTTTTGTGTGTTTCGCAATACATAAGGTTTCCTTTTCTTTTTTAACGTATTTTTCGTATACAGGGGAAAAAGAAAACAAAAAAAAACCTTCGTTCAATCAACTGCCGGAGGAGAAATGATGAAACGAATGCTAAATTAGTGCAAAATTATTTACGCACCCAAAGGCGAAACTTTAAGGGTTTCTGTTGTTGTTGTGTGTGCGTGTTTTTTTTAAGACTCTGTTTAAACTATCTAAATTTAGATTCTAATCGTGGAAAATGGGAAGGAAAAAATGAGAAAAACAAAACCATTTTCTATTTGATTTTAATGTTTCCAACTCTATTCCTACTCTCCCATTAACTAACACTCAAACACACAGCAGGAACTTATTGTTTTGGGCGTATCGGTGGTCGGTACGATGTTGGATGTTGGGAAGGAAGAAAAGGCGAAATGGAAAACCAATCAACCCCCATTTTTCCCTCCGTGGAAAACCCGTTGATTGTGTGCTGCTGCTCCTGCTGGGATAGGGGATAGGAAGAAAGCACAAGCATAAAACTTTTCCCTCCATTCATTGTCGTCCATCGGTGTCGGAGGCATTCGGAGATGATTAGCTTGTCGTTCGTTTGATATGAGTTTTTTAGTGGCCGCTCCTTCGTTGTTGTTTTTTTTTGTTTTGCTATAGTTTCGTTTCCATTACTTTGTGTGCCGGTACCGGGCGGACAGAAACATTGTAACTGTTGTGTGCCTTTTAAACAAGCAAAAAGTAAGAAGAAAAAGAAACGGAAAGCCATTTTGATATGAATATTTATCTACTCCCGCACGTTACGCGGAAGGGAGGGGAGGTGGGTTGGCATGTGCGCCACTGGGTGGTTTAGTGTGGTGATTTTGCGAAGGATTTATATCCTACACCCTACAACTACTATAACTGCGCTACCACACCACGACGAAGGTGGCAACCAATGGTAGGGAGTGGCCATGTTTGTGGGCTATGCTGTTGTTGGTGCTGATTTATCCCATCTGTCCCACAGTGCCCATTCACCCATTCTGCTCTCCGCCGGGGCAAAAAAAAAAGTATCATCTCAGTCTTGGGCCGCACTCGGCTGCATGAATGCAGAAATGGTGTCTCGACGTCATAAACAAATTGGTCTGATATTTGTATGCTGTGGGGGAGGAAAAAACTGGGTGGAAGCGGGGATTTGAAGGAAGGTTGGTATTGAGGCAACGCTGAAACGGTTTCGGTTTTGTTGCCCTTTCTCCCGTTCGGGGTTTGGTCCCCGGCAACGGTGTTCGGTCTCTTCGGCCAAAGCTTCGGAGAAAGAGAGTTAAAGCGAAGTGACTTTACACTTTGGAATATTTTTTAGCTAGTTTTATGCAACATCAGCACACACACACACACATGTACGGGTGCTTTGGACAGAAGAAAATGAAACGAATTCCAGCGTTTTGCTTTTTGCTTCGGCCAGTTCTGCAGCGGTTGTAGTGGTGAGCTGTAGTTGTGCCGGGGTTCGTTCGTGAAAGAACAATTTTAAGAGCCTTAACCACCATCACCACACCACTTCACCAGCGAGTTTGCGAACTTGCCCTCCTCCTCCTGCTCCTCCTTCTCCCCAACCATCCCCAAGATGATGACCATGGTCGTGATGAGGATGATGATGATGATGATGATGGGTGTGGATGGTATAATTTTCTTTCTCACCGTCACAACGGTCAACTACTGGGGAAGGTCCCAAACAGGGCTCACAATCTCTGAAGCCTCTCTCTCACCAATGATGATCTGCATTACGATTGCCTCTTCTGGTGGTGGAACGTTTTACAATGGGCCCGCGCACGTATTACATTCACGCAGCGTAACTCGGGCGAAAAAATGATTTAATGCTTCATCACTGTGGAAAAGTAAAGTAAAGCGCAACTATATGCTCGCTTCACAAACTAAATACAGTTTTAAACTTCAGCTCGTTAACAAACACGTAAGCAAGGGCAAGTTGCGGACAAAGTTTCGGTGGTTGTGTGGTGTAAATTTGCATTAAAATGTAAATATGCTTTCCTTATCGCTCGGTAATGAAGAGAACTAATGGAACACGGCGCGTCCGTGTGCAGATTGAAACAAGGATGGTAACAAAGCACAACGTTGATTGATTTTTGTTTTTGCACCGTTGTTTGATGATTGAGCAAGTTTGTTTCTCTCCCGTTTGTGATTAAACTAGATTAATGTTTCATTGTGTCATTGTAGATTCTGATCGGATTTGATAGCGTGTGTCAGTGTAAGTTTGTTTTGTTTAAATTTAAACAACAGAAGATGCTTTTCGAGCTTGAGGCCCGTTTTACACTTGATTGTTTAGCGTTTCCTATCGGAAAAAAAGGCACAAGGTCCGGTTGTTTTACCTTCGCCCAGCACTCATTAGCAAAGAGTGGTAAAATTTAGCAACTTTACACATTAACGCGTCCATGGAAGGTGGCAAAATAAGGTAGCGAAGAAAAAAAAAGACCTAGCAACATCGCACGATCACACTAGCACGATCTCCACTCGATTCTATCGATAGTATCCAATCACCCGTTGATCGACGGCGTAAAAGATGCTGCTGCTTGGGTTGCACACGGCGAAGTAGTAAACCGCATCGATAATGAACGCGCACGAATCAATCGACGGTGTTCTTTGCCCGTAACGCTTCCCGAAGTGATCGAATTACACCGGAACACGGGAGCTAGGTAGGATGGGATGACATTCCAGAGGGTGATTTTTTTTCTCAGCTTTCTGCACACTCTATCTCCTCCGTTACGCCATCGAAATTAAATATTAATGCAGCGTAAGCGAACGCGGACCCAAGAGGAAAAGTGCTAACATTACAAGAACATTATTGTGTTCAGGTTTTAGCAGTTGAAATATTTGCCTTTCTTTGTGCCATTAGCACTGGTAGCCTGGTTGCCCCATTATTCCGTAAAACCCACCTTTCACACCCACACCCGGTCCGTGGACAGTCGCGGTCCGTTCGTTCGAGCGTTCCAGCGCGTCTTAATTACATAAAATAGTGCTCGGGAACGAAACATGCTTGTCACGTCGCGCGCGCGCTCGCAGTCATCGTACCATCCGTACACGTGGAAATCTGTGATTAACCTCCCTCTCTCACTCACTCACTCCTCGTTCATTCCATGATTGCAATCATACTTTCCGATGTATTTGCGGTTTTGCGATTCGAACATAGTGAGTCATGTTGGAAGTTATTGGAAACATTTTCGGAAGACGTTATAAAACTTTAAACTGCATATTTTACAGAAAAGAGGCCTTCAAAATGTATTCGTACTCTGCTGTACAAATAAATATATTGATAAATTGCATCAGAGCACACCTAGCTAATCATGAAAGGCCATCCGACAGGCCTCACGTTACATCGCAAGAAGTCGCCTTCCTTCAAAGTACGGTGACGAAAACTTGGCTCTTTTGTCTTCTTTTGTAGTTTTATTCGCTTCAAGAGCTGAGAAGGCAATTATTAATGGCGATTCTATGAACCACACTACCACCAGAGCCTTTGTAGTCTTACCGCGTGAGGTTGCTGCAAATGCAAAAAAACACCCCTTCCCCTATCCCCCCCCCCCTCCACACACATTTATTTGTGTGCCGGGGTGGTGCGACGACGGCACACAGAACCGTGGTGAGATCCGAGTTCGCCCGCGTTTCGGTTAGATCGATTGAAAAATAAAAATGCTTCGATATTGTTGCTTCACACGATGGTGGTGATGATGGTGGCTCTCTCTCTCTCTCTCTCTCTCTCTCTCTGGCACCGAAGGCACAAGATGATGGGGTTTTTTTTGTTGTGCACTGTGCCGTTCGCGATCAACTATTTCCTTCCAAACCGGGTGATCAATTTCGTACGGACACACACACACGTATGTGTATGAACAGACACAAGGCGGATGGAGGTTGAACTCGTGAACCCGCTGTTGGCACGCAGGCTTCTCTCACTCTCTCTCTTTCTCTCTGATGGCTCGGTGGGTTCTGTGTTTAAAGAAGCGCTTAAGGCTGGCTGCTTTTTCGCCTTCTTCCTTCTTAACAATCAACCGGCTCCATCTTCGGGGCGGAAGATGCAATACGGGGGATGATGTTCGACAAAGGTAGGGGGGGGGGGGGGGGGGGGGGGGGGGGGTTGTCGTGTCTGGTGTACTCCCCGTTTTGTTCGTCTTTGTTGATGGTCGGGACGCTCGTCGTAAGTGTTGTTTTGTTGCGTTACCATGGGAACAAACCGTGGAAGACGTACCGTGTAAAAATGGATTTATGTGTCCGTGTGCTGTTTTTTTTTTGTCCATACACATGTTCCTGTTCCTGCTCGTTTGTTCTTTACTTCGCCATTAGTCCTGGCTTGAGGTGTCCGGGTACGTGAGTTTATTCATCGGGTCCCAATTATCCTGATGCAAGCGGCAAATATAAATATAACTCTTTAATTTCTTATTGTGGTTTGTTCACTGTTGGTTTCAGTTAATGAAACTTAAAATCGTTAAAATCTTGCTATTTTAGACGATTTTTTAAAAATATAAATAAAACATTTCGATTAGCAAGGGAAAAGAGACTTCAATTGCAGTAATACACGAACCTCTTTTCATACTTATTAATATATTATTAATCAATGATTGTGCTTAATAACATCTAAATTTGTAAACTTGTAAAGAAGCTATAAAAAAAGATTATTTTTATAGCATCACAACTTCCACTCCTTAAGACAAAAAGTTATGGCAAAATAAGTTAACTTTATTCGAGCCACAAAACGATGCACACGGTCTTAGAAAGGCTGTCATTTATCACATCATTAAATTACAGTTTTAGCACACGCTCTCCTCTCATCCTAGCTGGCGGTGGCAATTGGAATCGGTACCGTCCGGGATCGTTTCTTTGTTCCGTGTAGCAACACACCGAACGTGTGTTGAAATCGATCGCACCAGCAGCCACATCTCACCGACACTGACTGTGTGGAGGTAACAAGCGTGAACCCGGGGCTCTGTCGGCAGTACGATGTGTGCGTATCAATTAAAAAAAAATGCCGCCAGCCACCATAATGTTAATGTTTGCACCGCCGTCACTGTCATTTCACCCAACAAAGCGTATGGCAGCAACAGGCTGAGAGCCGGACGCAATTTAATGTTTGACATTTCCAACGCAGCAACGCATTTGCGTTTGCGCATCCATCTCTCTTTCGCTGGCGATCTTTGGAAGGTTGAAGCTGCAACCGATCGTTCATCGGTGGCTTCAAACACGAATGCTTGGAACTGGTTGGAATGCATTGCTTTTAGCTCTGTTTTTCGAGTGAAGAAAATTACAATTTTTAGAAACCACATTTCGGCTGCTGTCGATGACACAATCGCAACAAGCGTGCGCGGAAACAATAGTGCCAAGCCGGCATTGTGCGGTGTTAATGAAGCAACATTAGTAGTGTGTAACCTTATTTTTCACCCGAACGTCAAACCAAGGCCAGACCAGTAGTGTCTGAGCCGTATGGCCCAGCTGTACGGTTGGGATGCCAATGAGAGTTCCCCTTCTAAAGCGTCACTAATTCGTAACAATCGTGTCAGCTGGCTGGCTGACTGATGTTGTCGTGCCACAACAATTGCTCACTCGCTATTGACTGAGCCATTCCACGGGCAAAAAACAAAAACACAAAACATTTAGACCCAAATTTGTGTTGCCGTTTTTTTCTTTTCACCCCTTTTTTTGTTTGGGGGGGGGGGGGGGGAAGGGGGTGGAAAGGGGGTGCAATTAAACTGTTACAGACCACTCCCCAATCATTCGTGTTCGATTGAGTTGGAGCGGAAATGATATAAAAACAAAAGCATACTAGTAAGCTGGGTGCTCCATTTTTTAATCTAGTAACCCTTTCACTGTATCTTTCCACACTTTGAAAGCAAAGAAAAAAAATGCTCCAAAGGTGTGTAAACAAATAATTGAAACTCACACACAGACACACACACACTTGCTAAAGAGTGCTCTTCTTGCGTACGTTTTACGAAGGTGGTGGTAGTTAGTAGGTGTTTGCCCAATTGTGTACTCTCGACCCTTTCGGGCGACTTTTCCAAAACGGGCTGCGGCAAAAACACGGAAAAGAAGAAACCTTTGACGTGTAGCTGCTGCTTTCGCAGATTGTTTATCTTGGCCGGGCCGGTCGGTCGCCCGGTTATACGGTTCGATCGACGTGACGATGGGGCCCTACTTTTTGCCACCAAAAAAACCGACAAAAGGATTGCCTCACTCTACTAGATGGGGAAAAAAGATGAATGAGTGCTGGGTGGAGGAGGGGAGAGAGGTAGAAGAGGAGGAAAAGTGGGGTGTAAAAGTTTGTTCACATAAGTCAAACATTGAAGCAGAAGCAAACACGCAAGGATGCTTTTTGCTGTGGTGCTATTCCAAAGCGAGGAAAATCTTTAAAATAACGTCATCCTCATTTCTGTATTGCGTTTCATTTTTCTTTGGCCGTATGCTTTGACAACAACCAAAAGTGAAAGATAAGGCTACTACCACCATCACGCCTCAACCACAAACACATATTGCTTTTCATCTTAATCATAACGAAGCAGCTGCTTTTAGCCAATCAAATGCCACCGTTGTGCGCGTGTGTGTGTGTGGCAAGTTTGTTCTGTGCTCAAATAAAAACCAATCAGCCAAAAGCGGCCAAACAATCGTGGCACTGTGGCACGGTGAAAGTAACCGGGAATGGCTTACCCTTTTGCTTGGTATTG
>STHB01016128.1:0-12729 GCA_018908115.1 Anopheles rivulorum
GGTTCAGACGATGTACCCGAACTTCTTGGCCATTTTCTTCGCACGCATTGAATCGTGCCGGGAATGTAGCGACCCTTACTGAATGCCGAAAAGCACGAAAAGCAAGCGTCGTTTTGTAACGAACGCTGTACATTGCTTTAAATTCCAACTCCTCCCTGCACTGTTTCCCAGCGCCGAACACAAGCGCACAAGTGCAAGTGAACGGAAACGCGACGACGAATTTTTCAGCAACCCCTTTCAAGACTGACTGGCCTGGGGAGAAAGTTTGCCCAACCATCCAAACCCCAGTAATAAAGGGGAGGGGGCAATGTTCGGAAAGAACAAATTCCTTCTCCATACCATTATGGAGCATAGCAGCAAAATGTACTGTTACTCTATTCTTTATCATATCTGCTGCGAGTGAATTCCGATGTCAATGGGTCGAGGCATCATGGACAGAACAATGTGCCAAACTGTGTGCGTGTGTGTGTGTGGGGGGATGTTTGAGCAAATGCTAACAGCGAATAAATTTAAGCACAGTAATTTTAGTAACACACAACATAAAATGAACGATAAATAGAACGATGAATGATTTATCTTCTTCACGGCTTGTTAGAATTGTTTAAAAATTTTACCCAAAAAACACTTGTTTTTGCTTTGTTCTTACACTTTTATACATAATGGATGGTATAAAGGTAAAATTAAAACATGGTCAATTGCAAAACAAAGATTGGATGCGATGCATCAAAATAAACACAATACGAGTTCATTCTAATGCGTGAACACAGTGCAATGCGATGAAATTCGACCAAATTGCATAATTTCGCCTTTTCGAACACGGCAACACAGCAAGCTAAAGTTGTAAACCAGTAAACCAGTAATTACAAATTAAGAGGGCAAAACTTAAAAGTTTTGAAAGCTGGACTAATTCAATGCAAAACAATACTGAAATGCAATTTTGCTAATCCTGAAATGATGTTTATTTCATGTCCGTGAATTCTAATTCCAAAAAACATCGAAGATCTCCACACTTTTGCCAACTGCAGACAATTGTTCGCGCCTAAATGTATGCAATGTTTATTACACGGGTTACCGTCCGAGCTATTTCGAGTAGATTCGTGTTTCGAGCAGCGCAAAAGATATTCGAACTCGTCGACATGTGAATGTTGATTTCATTTGTGTTGCAGTCATTTATAATTTAGTTTACTTTACATGAAGTAAAGCAAATTGTAAAATTTTGTCATGAAAAACCATAACACACAGATATTATTAACCACACAAGTGCAAAACTATTATTCAACATAAGATTTAATTTTATCTACTCGGAAACGCAGGCGATTGAAAAGCACATTGTACAAGCGTAACTACACTTTCAGCACGATATAAGCCCCGTTACTAATCATCTACCAATTTAGGCCATCTTATTAAAAACGAATAAAGCATATTTACGTTAGCCCGCACATGATTAGATTAACACAGATTTCCACGAGATTATTTGCGCTCGAAGCAATTGCCTTCGATCTATCCGTTAGTAATTAGTCGGGCGCGTGCTTTAACGCACTTTAAACTTATTTACCCACACACGCACACACGCTTCACACTAACGATAATTATTCAGAATAATAGTAAAGCGGAGAGGCAAACATTACGTGGTTTTTAATTCATCTTTGCGCTCCCTTCCCAATGCAAAAACATAGATTTTCCACATGCTTTTTCTTTTTCACCCATGGTACACATTAGCTGTAGTGTTGTTTAAAGCCGTACGGAAGAATCTAAACACACGCCCCAAAGAAAACACCGACACGAGATGCAGCAAATAATGACCTGTTGGACGATGAGACTTGACGCCCCAGTCCGATGCGGTACGAATACATGTGGTCTAGGCAAAATGTGAGTCCGCACACGTCATCGTTCTGCTTCTCGCGGTGGTGGGTTGAAGGGGTTTTTCTTATTTTTAACTCAATGTTACAGACCAATATTTCAGCACCCGTTCGAGTGGTCGGTTTTTCGGCGAACCTCGTCATCAAAACGCGTGTACCACAGTTGAAAGGGCGACGCGGCGCGATGTACTTGGTGTAAGCTATTTTAAGTTCAAATACAAATCGTCTGTGATTCACGAGGGGCAAGCCAGTGCATGTGCCAGTGCTCTAACAGGTCTCATAATTTCATTGAATGTGCAAGCGTGCTGCGGTCGTACAGCTGTTTCATCGGCACACTCCTGTGCGAAGATGAAGATCATTTCAATTTGCATCATCGATGTTAATGCAGACGATCGAATGGTGAATGAGACATAAAGTGGTTTTACAATCTTGTAGGTATAAAAAAGGGAGACCCATAATGCATCAATTCATAAAATAAATTCCATTTTACGGTATAATAAGAAACATGATAAATCATTTTGTAACTAACATTCCGAATATATTTGCTAACCAGAACAAATATTTTCATTTATAACTAGAATCTGTAATCATTCTATTTTTGGGTTCCTGATAAACATTAACAAAAAAATAATTAAATGTTATTTATATCTTTCATAGCAATTCTGAATATTTCGAAGATGTATTAACAGATTTGGAATATTTGACCATTTTGATAGTTTTCGAAACTTCGGAAAATTTCACCATGTACCTCTTAGCTGAATTTAAACACGCGCATTGCATACCTTCAGGCGCCCAATACACACCTTAGCGCTCGGCTGTTGAAAGAAAGGTAGGTGGATCAAATTAAGGTGTTGATGCTGTAATAATTAGCAAGCAATCAACACCCAATGCTTCCCCAAAAAAAAAGACACTTTAACGTGTGCGCGTCGTGCGTGAAAAAACGTCAGACTCATCACTTTCACACGTCATTCAAAGTTTTTTGGTCAAGTCGTGATTGACTGCAGCTTCATCGCTGCCTGGCAATACCCACACCCGTTAGGCGCGAGTCTGTCTGTGTTATGAGTTAGACTGTACGAAACATGTTTGCGCCCGGTTCCCCGGTCAGTGTCGGGCTCGGTGCATATCTTTTCATACGCAAGACGTTTCTTGCACATTGGATCAACATAAATAAGAGAAAGAGTTAACAAGCCGCCGGCCGCAGTAACAGTACCGATTGCACAACATTTGCGTGAAAGTGAATGAAACAGGGTTCCCGGCTTGCGTCTTGACTCAATCAAGGGAGTTTGGAAACGAAAACGCGTTCAGCACGTTCGGGGAGACTATACGAAACGAAACGTCCGTGTGCGTGTGCGTCCGGTTGACGTCTGTCAGAATCGAATCAATTAAGATTAGTCACGATAGTATTAAGCGCCGAATGCCGTGATTTCTGACAGCTTAAATGGATACATCTTGTTGATGCTAAATGCACATCGCACAGTTAGTGTGGCAATCTTAGCGGAAACTCGGTTTTCAATTTACCATGCAAAAGCAGTATTAGTTGCGAGCGCTTAATCATAACTTTATCCATACATTAAACCTTTAACTTAAATGTACGACAGCAACCAGCACATGGAAAGGCACTTCGTTATTAGTCTAATGGATGGTTTGGTTTCGTTCCATCGCTTAGAACAGTAAATTTAAGCACGTTGCAAAAGTTACACTATTCCTACATGGTTAACCGCCACCATTTTCCATCGGATTGAAATGTGTTGCACAACTTTTAAGGGTTCCATTAGTAATGCTCGCACATCCACTGCACACGCCACAGGAGCAGTACCACACGACCAGCAATGAATCATATGAAAAATGATCGTCCATCTTTTGACCGCACCATGGTGCTGGTTCGTTTGCCAAACTCTAAACCAATATACAACCGAACGAACTGTTCCGGTTCTTCCCTCAACGAAGCGATAGTGTGTTTAAAAATGCATCTCTCTTCATGTTTCTCAAAGTTCCAAAACCAATTTTCCCCAAAAATTTGTTTGCCACTTGGCAAACAAACTAACCAGCTGGTCACGATGACCTACGGTTCATAAAATATGTTGCAACATTCCGACCAATTTCCAGCAGGGGGTTGGGCTTTTTTTATCTGTTCTAAGCAAACTAATGTTTGTATGCAATTACAGGCGAAAGAGTTACGATTGGCCGGATTAAAAGCATACGAAACACTGATATAATAAACAGAGCTACTTTACACTTATTTTCACCCTTTATTTATGACTTGTTTGTTTCTCTTATGTTAACAAACAATAAGGCGAAACGTTTCATGGAATCTAAAATTCTTTTGTTGATTATTATTTTTCATCAAATAAATTATCTAATCATTTTTTCAGATTTCGCTGTTTTTAACCGCCATTAAAACTTTATGACACAAACACATAGAAATAATTATGCAAAAAGTAGAAATAATTACTACGGAAGGTGTCACATTTGTAAATAAAGAAATAAACATATTAGCAGTACGTCGTTCGTTACGAATAAAATAAATACATAAAGTACGAATTTCCTCCATACAGTCGCTCCAACGAAAGCTCTGAATAGTCTTCATTTAACAACTCACCAAATCACCAAACGAAAAGAAAGGCGATCCTACACTGGGGCGACCCACTGTGTGAGCAACGTTCGCGCAATTGATTTATCTTGTCAATGGTACCCCAAATCAAGCGTCTGCGAGAGGCAGCCCAAGCATTTGGTTCCCCCAATTTGCTTCCACTTGATGCAGCACGGGCTCAGCAGACGTAAGGAATGTTAAACGTTTGTTGACCTCAACCACTGCCGCACAGAAATCTTCACCACCGCACCATACTGCGCTCGTGTACGATGACGTTTCGGGCTACAAATACAAACACCAAACAACACAGGCACAGCATCCAATACCGATGATGCCGGTGATGTGCACATTACACAAGATGGTGGTTTATTTGCGTGTGTGTAACGGTGTACGGTGATGGGTGATAGTGAGTAATAAAAGGGTAAATATGAGTGCGCGAAGGTAATATTCTATCTTCTCGATCATGTTCTCATCCTAGTAAAGATTCGTATAACGAACCGACAGAAGATACTTCTTCTGCAACCCAAAAATTAAAAAAAAGGATAAATCCCACAAAATACCATCATATATTCGGGGCTGCCGGTGCCATGTCATACGAAGCTGTTCCTTTGTTGTTTCAAGTTGAACCAAAAGAAAAAAACACCAGGAGAATGAAGTTTCAAAACCAGAAACCCATTTTTTGTTCCACAGGATTTCATCCGACAGCGAGATATTCGCATTCTTTGTGAACAGCCACAAACACACAGACACACACACACCTTTATGATGTGTACGCCCGCCACCATATTCGGCGTGCCATGTGTGCCCCTGTTGTAACAGTCCAAAATGGAACACCGGGCACCCAAATAAACTTGTCTCGTGCACACACAAATTCCATCCTAACTATCCAACTGTTGTACAAAAAAAAAAACAAGGGACGACGTGCAAAAGGACCTCATCTGCCGCGGCTCAGTGCTGCACAACAAAGAAGAGAGTCTTTTATGTTCCACCAAAAAAAAAAGGAGCAAGCTAGACGACACATTAAAAGAGTACACAAAAAATAAGGACAGCTACACCGATTACACAGTTTTCATGCTATTCCTTCGTGCCTGAGAGCTGGCACTTTGGGTGGAGTTGTTGCTTTTGGTACGTTGCCGTTGCATGAATTATGAGTCATTTGATGTCGGAGCTTTGGATGTTGTGCAAGTTCTAGTGCATACCTATCCTCGGATATACAGAATGGTTGATCGCGCACGTGTTTCTATGTGTCAGAAAATTTGTAGCCACACAAGAATGCCAGGAGGCAGGATCAATGACCAACAGCATGATTGAATGAAATGTCTCGGCTAAATATTTAAATCAATTTTACAAGGAAAGTTTTGGTCTCGAATGCTTTCGAGTATAATTAAGGGTTTAAAGTATCTCCACAATCCTGAAATAGTGTAACAACCGCGATTGTTTTTTAATAGAACTCTACGGAAATCAAAAGTTTTACTTCTTTTTCAGGGCTCAAACTATATCTAGAGAATGGAACGAGAGATTTATGTTATATGTCTTTACTAAATTAATATTTTTTACCTTTAAAAAGCTCCACCAAAAACAAAATCATTGTTTGAAAGAAAAGAACCAGTTCTGTTCCAGTCAGATTCGAAAATAAATGTTAGACATCGTTCAAATAGTATCGAAAAAAAATTGCAATTTTTGTATTAATTATTGTATTATTAATTTTGCATTATGTAAAGTATTTCAAAACGAACTTAACTTAAAGTACTTCAATGTACAAAAATCACTAAGTAAAACTAAATTTCAGTAAAAATATTATGATTTTTCCATAAAATTTGATTCGAAATCAAAATAAAGCTTACAGGTTATGCTTCGTATTTGTACATTTTTATTTGAACATGAAACATTGTGTAATATTGTTAGTAAAGGCCAAAAAAACCCCGCTATCGAATCTGTTTGGATAAACTCCACCACGGCAAACGAATGAGATGAAACTAATAACCTCTGTGTGGTCACCAAACAACAGCGCATCGACTTCATCAAAACGTACATTACGCAATGTTGATAGACGCTACCGAACTGTACGCAAACAGTACGCAAATGGGAGAGAGTGGTACCACAGGTACTGCATCCTTCCCATCCAAAAGGACGATAGAGAAATCGCGGTTCCGTAATGTGTAATTTAAACGATTTCAAAGTTTAATTATTTGCTTTACTCGTACCCCTGTGTCTCACAAAGCATCCCTGGCGCACGCCTCCAGCGTGCTAGCGCACCGACAAACGCGTTAAACACTTACGTAACCGTGCGTTCCATTGCGTATCCTCCCAGCCGACCTTTCAAACAAATGTTCCCCCATTTGGTGTTTCCTTCACGCCACCAGGGATATGGCACACAGCTACCCGATACACTACTGCAGCAAAATACTCGATCAAAACGATTATAAACCGCGTAATCCTGTCTCGCTCTCCGCCGGAAAATCCACACTTATAACCGTGATTAATGCACGAGGAGCTTTGTGCCGCCCCATTATTGTGCCCGCCGTGCATCTGTGCAATTTGTGACCTTGTAGCATAATTTACAGCATCGCATGCAGCAGCAAGGTTGGTTTCCGCTGTCCAAAAACCGCACACATCCGCATATTGTGTGCAGCGTCACATACAAAGTTCAACAACAACAAAAAAAGACGCCCCAAACGCACACCACGGTGGGCACGTGGCCTGGCCTAGATGAACCTCGACCTGTTCCCTCGGCCTGCCGTTGTTTGTTACGCGAGCTTTTATGTTCTCACCCTGCACGGTGTTGACAATGAAATGGGGCAGGGTCCGTACAAAAGTATAATAATGTTGGAATTTCAGGGCTGATGGTTACAACAAAACGCACCAAATACACGTCTGTCCTCCATCTGTCGGTTAATCGTCAGTCCGAAAAGTGAACCTTCACATTGAGACACCGTCCAACAACTATTTGGTGGTGACATTGATGCGAGTTATTCAAACCATCAGGTCCACCCAGTGAGGGATGGAAAACTGACTATTCTCCTGGCACGCCAACCAACTCTGCTGCCATCAGCCGTGGTGCCCGAGTTCCCGTTCCGGGTCGTTCCATATGCTCTATTAGATCAGCGGTGCGTGGCCACGAATGTCACGAGTGTTACGGTACCGGTTAATTTACATCAGTAAATACGCTACCGAAACGTTCTTTCCAGTTCGAAGGTGCTGCCGCCTCGGGTCGGAACTGAGCGGGAAACTGTTAATTCTCGATGTTCCAGTCAGTCTGTTAGCATATAGGTGATGGTTGTGGGTTCTGTTTTTTTAAGCGTGTGTTACCACATTTTCACCCGTTTCCATGCAACGGCCATGCACTATCATACCCTTTCTCCTTAAAGTGAACAAATATGTCTTGACCGGTTTAAGTGAACGCGACCAGTTGGTCTGCATCGTCGTGCATTGTCCATTACGAAATTGAAACGTTGATTTTGCATCCCAGACTGAGCGGATGGAATTTTTGATGACTCATAGCTGTTTGCCATTTCTTGGAAAAATTCCTCAATCACACAGGGAAAGTTTGCACCTTTCCATCGTTTGGGTTTAATCTCAACGGCGTATGGACATTTCTACGAATATTGATTCATTCCATATTTTGGATCTTTTATTTCTGTGACCGAAATAAAGTTTGAGGACTTCAGATTAAGAGGTTAATTTCAAATATTAATCAAATTTACAATACTATGGAAGGTTGTCAGATGTTTCTATAGATAGAAAAGAGTTAAAATTCATGATTTGGTGATTTGAATTAGCGGCTAACGATCGAATTTGGGTCTATTGGGCCTCCTCTATGTGAATATGATTGAAGTATTTTACTAGTAAAGTCGTCCGGTGGCGTCCTAATTACCTAATTACCGACATTAATTAATGTCGCCAACATACAGCACAAAGAACTGATCACTGGAGCAACACCTGCGGTGGTCTTTTAGAAATACGGGGTTATTTGGATGTTTCTCTGCTTAGCTTAGTATTCCTGATGCTCCAAATAGCTGATTCCTCCCCTGTAAGTGTTTTAAAATGCTTTTCAATAGAAGATACCTACCCCTGATATTTGTCGGAAGGTTTGAGGAATTCTAGGTTAGGATTTTGATATCTTAATTCGATAGAAGCTTTTGGTTGACAGAGAGGAAACAACTGATGATACTTCGAACTCATCTCTGAAATATTTAGGATCTCCTTTGTTTATCTTTCTAGTTCAATACTTTCTACACACACGATTCAAGTTGAATCGAGTTTGAATAATATTTTAAAAACCACATGCAATTCTGAATGTCAAAATGAACATCATCAAATTGACTTACATCACAATATTTGCGGGCGACAAAATATGACGTTATCAGCAACACAAGTTCAACCTTTGCTCGAAACGAGAAACCTTCGATGGAAACACTATAACACACTCGATGGAAGGTAGTTTTGTGTCGCTTAATTGCTCCCAATTAAAAACTAAACTGCACTGCTCTCCACCATATCCTATCGTTCGGCTGATGTCCAAAAATATATATATATATATAAATATAAAAGTGCGAGGTTAACGCACAACGACCGAACGAAGCACGGTTCGGTGGTTCAATAAATTGGGCCAAATCATCCAATGTCAAGTTGCAAAAATAAAGCACCAAACGCAACCAAACCAATGCTTTCGTAACTCGTGTATTGTTCTTTCTCGATGATTTTGTTCACTCACTTGGCCAACGAATGGCGACTCCATGTCATTCGATATTGGTCACACTTAAGTATCGTGTAAAATATTTTATTAAATCACGCCAGCTCCCCCACATTTTTTTCTTTAACATTTTCACATTCCTTCCTCGGACGTGTGCATCATATTGTACGTACAGATATATACATATATTTTTATAATCTCTTTTTCCGCCAATTGAGCAACAGTGCTGGACGCAAACCGGAACTGCACAATTGGTATCGGATTATCAACGCACGGTTGTATTATATCTGCGCACTTTACGTTGTGTTGAGTAATCAGCATCGTCGGCAAGATGGATCAAAACAGCACCACCGGTCAATAAGACACAATCACAGCGAGGTGCCTTTAGCCGAAACCGACCATAAAACATGGTTACGAAACTGGTCAATAAAACAAAATATCCAATATGAATCAGACGCGTGATGGTGGTATGAGTGGCGCGCGATTTGCTAGCAAAATTACGACGAAACGATGGTGGAAACGAAATGAAAAACTAATTCGACACCCAAACAACATCGAACTCGAACTTTAACGTACGAACACGGTCGAAGTTCGGCAAGACTTGGACACCAAAAAAAAAAAGGTAAAGGTTTGCATGCACCTACAAGGCAGTTTCAGGTCGAAGGAAGACTTTTGTTACACACTTTCTTGTCTATCAATCATCACGGGAAGCAAAGAAAAGAACGCACCTATTTTTTCGTTCATTATTTGCACCGTTTATGATCGAGAGAACGATGCATCGGTTCGTACAAAAAAAAGAGGAAACAGTAAAGTGTGAAGCGTGGGCAAATAGGCAAATCCTCTCACTAGGTGAAAGTATCGTTGGTATAATTAATCAAATTAACATTCAAAAAATTGCCCTCACATGGCACGGAACTGACCTCAGCACACTCTTTTATAGGGTCAGCAGTTTTAGGTAACTTAATTATATCACTTTCACGTGTAAAGCTCAATGGTTTTTATTTCTGTTTGAAGGAAAATGACTAAAAAACACATTTTTAATTTGATCCTTATGTAATCTGTTAAAAGGTTTAATTAGGTCTGTTTTATATTTTTTTGCACAAAACCCGGATCATTCCTATTAAAATAAATTGGCACAACGCACATGTAACATAATCTGCACACACACACACAAAACAACAACAAACATAAATATGACTTTGAAATCTAAACTATCGATAGCAGCACACAGACACGTCGCTGCAGCAACACCTTGGGGGAAAGTTCCATCGCGACGATAACATAAACAAACATTCCCCCGCTGCCGGACAGCTAATTCAACATAATGACATCAGCAATCCGCTCGATGCAAATAAAAACAACAATTAACATCCGGAGATATGAGTTTCATTTATTGTTTTGTTTTTTGGTATGTTTGTTTAGTTCCCAGAAGCTATCCCGCATTCAAAATCAGCAGCTGGTCGGTCAGTTAGTCGGGGAAAATGCCGACTGCCAAATGGACATTATTGATTTCATACCTTGTGTGTGCAGCACAGCACAACCCGCGAGAGTTTCGCTAACCAAGGCGCCGTCAAATCAGATATTTGTTTACATTTTATCGCCACCAATTCAGCGATTCGCAAACCGGCCAAATATCCGCAGGGCAATCGAATTTTTTTTTAATTCACTGCAAAAATCGATGGTATTTTGCAATAACTGAATACAAATTCAAAGCAAATGTCCCTTGAACAGTTTGCCAAAGCGTGTCGGCGTGGCCCACACAAAAATTACGAAACAAAAGGCGCACACTGTCTATCTGTGCAAGGTAAGAGACCGCGGTTTGGACAAAGAAGAAAAGTAATAGAAAAACAATACAAGAATTATTATTTATTCACCCGTGATGCAGATTGGTCTGGCGTGTGTGTGGGAGACCTGGCACACATTGTGGTGCATGTGGTGAAGCTATACAGCATACAGGAGTGAAGTTAGCATTCAAACGCATCATTCACGCAACGCCACGTGCACGTCTTGGCCCGCTGGAACGGGTTTTGTGGCAGTGGATTATGTGGGACAGAAACAAAACCGCAATGACCACATCAGTCAGAGGTTCGTATCGCACCGCGAAATGTCGAATGGGTCTTTCTGCTATGAGAAGAATGTAATAAAAGGAAAGGACAAACGCAGCTGTTAGTTTATGCATGGGATAAAATTCTTGTACTCCCGTGCACGGTTGGTCTTTCTGTGTAGGATAAGCATTTCTCCCCGTATTACCCTTGCGACACGTCGATGCTTTACACGCGTAAGAAGCTGACATCTTCATGTGCGCGGGCTATAAAGCTTTTTAAAGGATGCTCTGCTCTGTGTTCACGCACGACACCAACAAGGACACAATCCTAATGCGTGTCTCATCGTCAAGCCGCTTTACGACACCATCTTCGCTAAGTGGTCTACAATGCAAATTGAAAAATTGTAATATATTATATGCATGCACAATGGCCATCGTACAAGCGAGCGCATTACTGGGGCGCAAGCGCGCACCACACACCACTGCACACATGCCAACAAACGCACACAGACGCCCCCGGCATTGCGATATGAAGTATGTGCGCCCGGTCAACACCCCCCCCCCCATCCCCCTCCCTTCCCCTCAGCACAGCACTATGCAAATGTTGCGAATGGGTTCCAGCTTCCCATACCGTGCGCCGTGGTCGCGCGGGCGCTGTATTAAATTCCATTTCTCACACGACTCACAGCCCAATTCAATCAACCTATCTCGCGATCGTTTGTAACGATGTCACCCCAGCACGGGGGTTTGTCGATGGGGGAATCAACTGACATTGGGGGCCTTCTGCCTGGCAGGCAATATTGGCGTGTTTGTGGTATGGAAACACTTATAGAATCGAAGCAGTCGTACGTTAGAGCGCGAAGAATCCATTTTGCGCCGTGGCCTTTAACCACGCGTTCCGTCATCATCATGATAATGGTGGAGTGTAATTTCTTTTATGCTTTGTAGCCGGTATGGATCCAACTTTCCCGGCCGACATCTACTAGCCTGTTCTATGCAGATTATAAAGCGTACCTAAAACGAGAGTAAAAGAAAGGGGAAAACATGGATTTATTAGTACAAATTTATTCATGTAAATGTACATATGAAAATGAAACGAATTAACGAAATATATGAAAGATTTCACTTCAAAATTTGCTTCAATCGATAGCATTATTTTCATTATTTATCTTCGATACGTTCCTTACTGCACCATCATCTAATAATCTCCCCCAAAACATGCGTATTTTACATCCTTGAACACCCTTATTTTAATTTTCCCCCTTTTTCATGCTAGTAGCTTTCAAACACGTGTGCTCACTAACACCTTCCGTAACATTATCGTTCTGTACCTGATCACCCAGCAACATATGTTCCATTCACGTGTATCTGCTCGCAACATATTTTATGCGTACATTTCAACAAACATCTCGATCGAAAAACATACCGTGTGTGGTGTACTTTTCTTTCAATTTCGTGCCTCCTCTTGGGCGCATGGGCAAACATAAAGCCACATAAAGCTTCTTAGATGTCTGTTGCCACGCAGTAAGAGCCACACCACCAC
>STHB01016134.1:0-12728 GCA_018908115.1 Anopheles rivulorum
GATACCAGAAGCAAACAAACGGCAGGCAATCCGAATTACCCAGCATGGGCGGCATGTGGTGGATGTTGTGCGAATTATGCCTGCCTGCCAGCCGACCGATTGCACTTCGGGGTAGGGGGAGCGTGTGCAGGTGGATGCACCAGAAACGTTGGGTTGGGCAGGGGTGGTTGGCCAAGGGGCTGGGGGCTTGGGGCGGTCGTATACCGTGCATTCGTGCATCGTTGCACGAAGACCCATCAGCTTCCCATCAGCTGAGTTGGGGGCTGCAGTTGGTGCATTAGCAAACGTCCTCTTCCCTTTCGCTCGTTGCGCGTGGACGGCTTTTGCGTGATGCGCCGAAGTGAGCAGCCAAAGTGGCCAAGCCGAAGACCAAGTCTGCGAAGCGGCGAGGACGAGCGAGACCGCTAGACGGATCGCAAAGAGCAAACGCAACGCAGAGAGGCAAACAAACAAAAACAAAAACAAAAAAAAACAGACAAGAAAAGAAAAGGAAACGGTTTGCGGGCGACCGTTTTCGCGGCATCGGTGAAGGCCGCGACCGAGCGGTGCGCTGGTGGGCAGGGCAAGGCGCCCGCGGGAAGTGGCCACACCGGGCCAAGAGCAGCCCGCGAAAGAAGTTGTGCCCGTGCACGAGCAACTCGAGCGTGCAATATGCGCCCGAAAGCGAAATTCGAATTCACTTTCACTTCGCACAAGACGATGCGATGGCCGGGCCCGCCGCAGCATTCCGCGCAACAACAACCTTCCGCACGGGCGCACGCCAGCCGGCCCCATCTGCCCGAGCGCAAAATTGCAACAGTGCATCATCCGATCCGATTCACCGATCGACGGATCGATCACCCGGGTACGGATGGTTTTTGCGCGGGCAAGGCAAACCAAAAACAAAAAATAGTGAAGAAAAAAATTGCCCCCTTCTTCCCTTCCCATTCCATCCCGCAAACCAAACCCTCCCATCCATCCATTCCCGCGTTAACAGCAAGTAAAAGGAAAAGCGAACGCAACAAGCACGAAACGCCGAACATCGAACCGTTGCACAGGTGCCTAACGATATTAAGCGCATACATGCGCATACCCGCGCACTACGTACGAGCAAAACAAACAAAAATGGCGCGCAGCCGCGAAGCCTGTTCGCGAAGCAGATCCACCGAGTAATTGGAGGATGCGAGGGCGAAACTGGACACGGGCATCCGGCGTTGCAATCTTGCTGACGAGCGGCTTTAGAACAATTGGCTGCAAGATTGTGCTGGCTTACCATGCAGGTGTTGCTCCAATTCTAGGACTTTAACCTCAGCACAGCCAGTGTGCGTTACGTGCTATAAAGCTGGAATGACAGTTTCCCTACAGCGGAAAGGGTCAGCAAATTGCTGCTGCTGCTGCTGCTAGTATCTTCAAACGATTGATTAACAGATAAGCTGAATCGCTTCATCAGTGAGGTAGAATAGTGAGGTAGATCAACGTCTAACCTTCTGCCGCAACTGTCAACCAAACTGCTGACGTATCGGTCGTTAGTATCGGACGCGTTAAGTACGAGCAGTTGCTCGAACGACATTAGCCATTCTGTACCTATCTCTTTCCCGCCACCGGCAAACACTGCTGCACAGTTTCCCACAGCAAATGAACGTGCGTACACACATACACGCAGCTAGTGGACAGTTCTAGCGAGCACACATCTTGCGCCTGTGCCTGTGCTGGAATGAAATCACACCATCTAGTTGTGTGTTGCTGTGTGTGCTAGTGGTGCCAATTGCCAGGTGACAGGTTATGCGCGTTTGTGCAAGCGCAAATCCTGTGCGCTGTACACAACTGACACGACAGCAGCAGAAGACACGACCTCCAGAACGCAAGCAGCGCCGATCCGTACGCTTAAACGCTTCCAGTTGTGGTACGCGCGTATATATATGTGTACTCTTTTTTTTTTGTTTTTGTTTTGCTATTGCTGTGTCGTGTCTTCTTTTTGCGCTACCGGTTCTGAACCGTGCGCGCCTATCAAGTGTCGCTCTTACATTTGCAATGAAGGAGGCCATGACAGAGGTGATGAATTTTCAATTGCTGTTCGATTGGGCTCGGTATTTGTATGGTCCGTGCGGTACGCCACTCGATTGCACAGAGACGTGGTGTATGCGCAGCCTTATTAAATTCAGATCGACCGATCGATGATGGTGATGGCCAGCGATCGACGATGGGCAACGCGCAACAAGCCTCTCGCCCGGCCAGACCTTGCTCCCCCCCCCCGCCCAGTTGTTTGTCGATCGAGCAGCCTGTGAAGGTGGAAGCTTTCTGCTCGACGATCTCTGATCTTCTTGCACTTTAATTTACCCCATTTTGATGTTGTTGTTGTTGTTGTTTAGTCAAGCCCGGTGATGAGTGAACCGTGACCGTGCGAGGGTGATCTATGAAGCGTTCGGATGTCCGCTCACCTGCACGTTGACCAGCTGCTATCCGGCACATATAACCTCGAGCCAGACTCCATCACATTCTGCTGTTGTTGTCTGTGTGTGTGTGTGTGTGTCTGTTTTTTTTTCTTCATTAGTTTTGAACAAATTAAAAGGAACGGTGGTAAAGCCAAATTTGAACGTTCGTGCAGGGCGAGTGTTTGTGGGCTGGCAACGGAAAGAAGAGTGTCGTTACGCGGCACACCCGTCCAGTAAAGACCGGTAGCGCGTCTTCAGCGCTGACCATACACGGTGGCTCAACACCGGGAGCCGATTGCTCTGCGGGAATTGGGCAGCAGACGATAAACGGCCAACGGTGTCTACGTGACACTGATCCAGCCTGATGCGCGGGCGCAAATCATGCCGAAATGAATTCTTAAATTCCATTCACCACGCAGCCGCATGTGCTGGGCGAGACAGCGGCGGCAGCCCGATGGGGTGGATGGAACCCGGGGGAGATTTAATGGGCAGCGAATGGGCGGCAAACCCATCCGAACTACTGCAAGATGTGAACCCGTCCAACCCGGGCCCGCACCGTACCGTATGTGTATTGTCCCCCAAAAAAAAACAACAACAAGTCCCTCTCCGACTTGTGGATTGTGCATGCCGGTCACGGCCGCACGCTGCCTGGCTTTCCATGCCATCCATCTACCCGGGCCAGGTCCGGTGGTCGCGCCATACACCGCGAGAAAGTACAGCGCGGCCACGGAAACGGAGCCAAAACATGGTGAAGCTAACCTCAAAAAGCGAACAAACCAGGCGCGTCACCAACGATCTCGCCAGTTGGTAAGAGAGAACTAGAACTTGGAGGGGTGCTGGAAGAGGGGCAGAAGGTGGGGGTGTAACATAAAATCCAGCCAGCGCAAAGAAAGCATCGAACGAGACACACTCGCATTGGAGAGGTGCGGTTGGAAGATCACGAACGCGCGCATCATGGGAAGCGCGTCATGATCTGGCTTGCTGGGTCCGTATCGTGGGAAGACACTCATCACCAGGCATCCGGCATGCGGTGGATGCAGGTGAGCGGCGGGTCGGTAGGTTCTTCGAAATGCAAGTCGAATCGCATCCGGAGCAGAATTTTATATTTCCAATTCCAATTCCCTGAACCGAACATCTTTAACGGTCGCCCGGTGACGGCCATTTTGTGGCCGGCCGAACCCTGCCAGCTCGGTGCTGACCGGTGGTCAGCAGGCTGCGTGGATCATTTTGCATCCGCAGGCGGCAGGCATCAACATAATCATATAAAATAGGGCAAAGACACAAACAGGCAAACCGCGCGCTGGGATGCGCGACACAACCCTTTCGACAAAAGGTGTAGTAGCATCATCTATCTTATCCATTGCTCAAACAAAAAAAAAACCCGAAACTATCTCGCTGGCTAGCAGGGCTTCCTTTAAAGTGACGCAAAAGGATACCGTTCTCGGTGGCATCTCGGCGTAAGGGTCGCCCAGTGGAAAAAGGTCGTTCGCCTGCTCTGTACCCGGGTGCATCTTTCCGGTGATTTGTACGTACACCTAACCTCACTTCCGACAGAAAGGAAGAAGCGAAGAAACAACAACTACACACGAAGTGGGCCAAAGATCCCGGCACAGGTAGAGAGACTCGAGCAACTGTGCAACCTTTTGCCGCCGCTTTCCTTCTAATTCTAATTGCGATATAAATAATTGCCCGCGTCCCGGAACCGCGCACTACGACCGTTCCCGACTGACCCCTGGTCAAGCAATTCGGGGCCTGACCCTTTCGGCTTCCTTCGCCTCTTTTTGGTGTCCTCTCATACGCGGTTCCGGTAGTGCCGATCCGAGTCCGCGAATGATCGGAACCCTTGCTGCGTTAGAGTACCAACGGGACGAGCGTTTTGGAAGTAACAACCAAAAAAAAAAAAGGTACACGGGATTAGATTAGATCACGGAGCATGGGCACAAGGGTGCATCTACCAGGGATCCGTCCCTTAACGTACCAGTCCCCTGGGTCACGCCGGAGGTCACGGATGTTTCGTCGTCCGTAGGGTTCCCCCTCCTGCCCGGGTGATTGAGTGCTGTAAACGACCAAGTTTAAGTACGTGCGTAGCAGACACTCGGGACCCGGGACAAATCTGGTGGGGGGGGAAAACTAGAGCAATTGGGCCAGTTCCCGGGTTAAACCGTGCAACGGCATCCGAGTGGACAGTGTCCGGCGCGGGCTATTTTTTCCCCCTTGCCGTTGCTCCTTTCATTCACACACATCCGCCGAGATGTCCGAAATCAAAAAGGTCCGCAAGGTCCGTTCGGGCAGGCCCAAGTTTGCACGACCCCTTTTTTCTCTGCACCGGTTCCTTGCGAGGATTACCCGATACCCAGGGCAGGGCATGTGAAAGTATTTTGTTACGGATGGCTCGAGAAGTTCAAATTAATTTAAATTTTGATTGAATGATCTGTTGCTTGTTTCGTCCCCTTTTTTTATTACGGAACTCACTGCCTGTTCCCTTTCTCTTTGACTGCGGATCTTCATCTGGAGAAGAGTGTTTGGGTGTGTTGAGATATTAAGGTACGGTGGACGAACTCATCGGAACGCGCGACTTGCTGAAAGAGTCTGTACATTATTATTATTGGCTATTATGAAGCTGGTATTGCTCGATATAGAACTTTTACTCAAATTTAAACATAAGTTTGCAAAAGAAGACGTCTTCTGGTGGGACATTTAGAGCAACGTTTGGGATACCAAGAATGTCTGTAAACTCCTCATTGCAAGATGCTTTTCATAAATGCGCGGGCATTGGGTTGATTAAAACAAGGAATTCCAGGTCTAACTAGATCGAAAGGGGTTTTTTCTTTGAATTCGTCTCTACCTGAGTGCTACCTCTACCTAGTCACTACCTGGTCCCGGGACAGTATGCAAATATGCATTTCTTCGCGGCGCTTACATTAAGACCATTCTTCGATCCCTCGGTTCCGTGAAGATGAATTTCCCGTTGGGTTCGCTGGTACCAGAACAAAAAAGAAGGTAAAACGCCAAAAGCCGAGCGTTAGTTTCTCTGGTCAGTTGCTGTGCTGGACCTTTCAAACGGCTGACCGATTGGGACCAACGCAAACTCGGCTATCCCATGGACGGTCCCAGTGGCGAAAACTCGCATCGGGATTCTGGCTACCTGGCGCGAGTTTTCCAAGGCGCGGTAAAAAACTTAACCTTAAAAAAAAGGAAGATTGGGCAACTTGGGCAAAACAGTGGAGTGAAGGAGACACCGCACAGACGGTCTGCGAGTGACCGATGGTCAGCAACGGGGAAACCCTGGGAAACAGATCTTACTCTTCGGTGTAGCGTTCACAAACAAATCAGCTGATTTCGGGCAAACCGTTGAGAAGGTTGCGAGACCCAACCGAAGAAAGGCAGGCACGAAAAGTTGTGCGACAAAGTAAAGAACTGGACCATCGGTGGCGTAACGGCGACCAAAAACCGCTGGTCAGTCATTCACGCTACATCGGGCCCAACGGTGGCAATGGTGGTTAGTGGTGGTGGTGGTGGTGGTGGTGAAGAAGCAGCTCGGCAAGACAACCAAGCAAGAGGTGAACCTTTGCAGCCGTTACACTTTTTTGGCCGTTACGCTATGGGTAAATTAAATCTAGAACAGGAGCAGTACTGACCTCGAGCCTCCCCGGTCATTCTGGTTGAATTTTGTCCGTTGCCTTGCCTTTTGCAAGGCATTTGCCGTTGGCCGGTAGCGTGATGCAGCCCCGGGAAAAGGCGAAGCACCTTGAATCAATCAGCAGCTAGGCTGAGTTAAAGGTACACGCAGCCACTAGGCAAGGCGTAGCAACAAACAGCTGAAGCTGTTACGTGCGGGAAATTCGTTTCGCGCGCAATTCCTTATCGTCACTGTTAGTCCAAAGCTTGCCCATTGGCATAAAACTGGAACAGTGTGGTACAGGGTTTTTTTTGTTTGGTAAGGAAATGAGATGAAGTGAGACAAAACTAGAGTACACTGCATCTAAGCGAGGTGACTGGTTTGGTCTGGAGATCGCTTTAGACGAGTAACGATCAACAGTGCGTTCACTGTTCAAGATATTCGACTCCCCTTTGTCACTGAGGTTCCAGATTCGCGGGAATTAATCGTCTGCTGGATGACTTCATCTCGTTCGTACATTAGCCTTTCAATAGGATACTAATCACGCTTCTAGCGTGCATCCAAGAACATGAGCTCCAGCTCATCCAGCATTGATAAAGTTTGAGTCATTCGGGCACGTTTTGTTGTTGGTACCGCAGGCGAAAGAAATGCTGAATGTGGCGTTCTGCTGCTTTTCTTCTTCACATATGCCTTGCATTTCTTGCGACTGTTTGACGGTTGCCCGAAAATATGTAACTGATTCGGTGTGAATCATGTAGCACACCTTGCACGACGCAATTTAACTGCTTCGGCGCAATCTAGAACGGAAACCGCACATATGTACAGTCGTGCAGAAATGGATCACAACGTTACGGGTAGCTGTGATGAGCTTGCGGTGGCAAATGGACGCCTACCAATTGTGGACCAGGGATAACTGATACAGTGCGCATTACTGTTCGTTACGTTGACGAACACTTAATCACCAGGTTGTCCCGTTTTTTTTCTACTCCCCCCCCCCCTCTCCCCTCTCCAGACCTCCTGCTTCGGGTTCGGGTGCAGCAAAGAACGGCGAAACGAAACACTCCTCCATCAAGCAATATTGGGAACACGAACAAAAACGTCGGAGTGTATACGTGCGGGGATCTCTGCCAGCGTTGCATCTTGTCCTCGCCCCATCGTCTCGGTTGTGTATAGGGGAAATGGTTCGTGGTTCGGGTACTAGCCAGCCACCGGAACAGCGAGATATCGGCCGAAGCTCGGAGTAGAACTCGGCACAGAACAGCGTCACGTTATCAGCGATTCTCCCACGGGAAGAGTACTGGTCCGCAGCCCACCTACACCTTGGGTCGCGGTAAGCTTGGTGCGTTAAATCGGTAGAAGAGAAGAGCACAACAGGACGAGCGTATCGATAGGCAGCCGAACGAGGAAAACTGGGTAGACAACAGCAACAACAAAGCAACCCATAATGTGTACACCTACCCCCAGCGCGCGTCTTGGTTCAATTCGTTTCGGATGGCCTAAAAACGCGTTAAAGTTCTTACCACGAGGGGAGTCGTGGCTGGCACGGCAGGGTGCTAGGCGATAGGGTTGAAAACGAAAAGCCCGCGGGGCAGGGTTAGGTGTGGGCTTATCAAAGCAAATGTTTGCATATAATAAGACATACACCTTCACCTTAATATAGAGCAAGGGAGAAAAGTGAAGCAAACAAAACAAAACAATTGTAAGAATGAGTGAACAAAAAAAAACACACACACACAGAAAAAGCATGGGAAGGAAACGACTTATCTGTGGTGTTCAGCGTCTTCTCTTCGGTTTGCCCTTTTTTGCGGTGCACCACCCTTAGCCGAGCTGTACTTGTCACCCGCTGTACAGGGTGCGGTGACATATTGGGTCACTACGCGCCTGGTAGAAGAAAGCCACGAACAGTCGCACCGTCGACACTTTATCAATTCTAATTCTTTGCCGGGACGGGTGACATTACACGGCTGCATCTCCACCCCCCCCCCCCCCCCCCCCCCCCCCCCCCCCCCCCCCCCCCCCCATTTGAGAGGGTGCGAAGCGATACGGGCGTGTGTGTGTGCGCGCTTGTGGGAGCAAAGATGGGGCAAAACCGGGCGTTGCCAATCAGAACATTAAAATGCATCTAATTAAACGGTCGGTATTCCATCGGCACAACCGACGGATTGGCCAATCCCTATCGTCTTTTGGTGACTGCTCGGGATGTAGCGCGAAGACGGTAGTGTAATCAACACGAAAGCGGGTCTTTGGGCGCAAAAATGCGCAGAGCACTGGTGGTGCGTCCAACTATTACTTATCACATTGCCCCTTTGTCAACTCGTTAGCCTCGGCTGTAGCCGGTGTGAGCCTGCTTCTTTCCCTGCTGTTCTGTTGGTGCGCAAGTGTGGGAAGTGTTCTTTTGTGTGTGTTTTTTTTTTGTTTGTTAGACCAATTAAACACACCGCGCAAAAGCTTTATCGCAAAACTGGTTTCGAGTTGGTTCGAGAAGCAGTTGGTGTTGGAGTCCTATCATAACATGGTGACCTCCTCCGTACGCACCCTTGTGCTACAAAAGCACTGTTCGTGTGGTTTGTGCATGCTGCAGACATACGCTGGATGACTTTTTTTGGGGGGGAGGGAGGCTCACACTGGTGCACAGATGAACGTATATCCCGATCCCGAGCGCTTTTTGCATGTTTGCACTTAGCGTGATCGCCGAGTAGCCGAGTTCGGTGACCGAAAGGCAACACGAGCCTGCTGTTGTTTTCCACCAGCACAGACTGGTGGTAATGTATGCCTTCGATTGATGAAACACCCTTTACATCAACCCCTTTGCTGATCAACCCCTGCGGCCATTTCGATGGGGTGGCAGCTTTCCGTTTTCGACACCCAATGCGAGAACCGTTGACCAGTTGCGGTTCGGAACACTGCGTGCTAAGATGATGCCTTCCATATATCTATCATCCATACACATATATCTATATATATTTTACCGCATGCATGTTATTCGCATTGCTCCGCTCGCGCCGGGCTGGCCGTCCGGTGGTTCGGGGTTGTTACTTTCGTTTTCTAAGCCCGCGCACAACATTCAGCGCGGTTCCTCGCATGCCTACTGCCCACTGCTATTAGGCTATCGGCCCTTTGCAATAACAGCGAACAGCACCAGCAGCGGCAACCAATACACGGCACCGTTACCGTTGCTCGTCTGCCTGTGATTGTTTGCGCATGGTAATTAATTTTATTACTTTGCCTCAATCATCTTTCTCGCCACACTGCACCGGCCAAAGCTTGCCAAAGGAATGATTGCCACCGTATGAGCGGTGGGTGTGGGGAAGGGAGGAGCGGAGGGAGGGAAGGGAGGGAGGGAGGAAAAAAAAGTGCTTAATGGTAGCAGCAACGGCAACATTCATGCGGAATCATGGCGGCTGCAAAGCCGCACAAGATGGCCGGCGTACGGTGGTGAAGGATTGAACGCTGCCACCTCCAGCAGCCAGTAGCCTAGTACACCGCACGCCCCACACACCGCGTGGGGTGGGGTCAACTAACGCGGGCAGAAAACTGCATGCGATGCACACCGCAGAGGAAGGATTCACCCCCACCCACCCCCATCACCCCACCACACCCCTCTCCCCAGCCTAGTGGGAAGGTGATCGGCTTGCGAGAAGTTAACCGTCGCCACCGGCCGCGAGCCACCGTATTGGCTGGCGATCTTCATGCTGCTCCCAGTCACGGCACCGATTATGCTAGATGTGTGGCGCAGCCATTGCTGGTGTATTGGGTGCGAGTTACCGCGAAGCGCAATAATGCCGTCGCAGAGCCAAGACCTGCAGGGTCTCACACCAGCGAAAACAAAAATGAACGAGCGGACACATAATAAGGGCAAGAAGGCAATGGGTGGCCGGGGGAGGGGATGGGTAGTGAAATACTGCCGTACGAGCGGGAGGGGGAGCAGGGTAGGTGAGTAAGGGGTGGGTGGGGGAGGGGAGTGGAGCGGAGATTGAGAAATACGAATCGGTGTGCCGGTGAGCATATCGTGCCAGCGCAGGGAGTAGCCTTTCAATGTGAGCAAACAGCAGAGGAAAAACAGCTTACCTTACCCAAAACGGCACAGCGAGGACATGATGGCGGTGGGAATGGAATGGGAGGGAAGGGTTGGAACCTACATTGAGCAAAAGGAAAAAAAAAGAAGTATGTGTGTGTGTGTGTGTGTATAAAAAATCGCGCAAATCAACGCGAAAATTAAAACGTCGATCGCCGATCGCGATACGCGAGGGAGCGAACGACCAGCACCAGCACTCGAAGATGTTGAAGTGGCGCAACAACCGAACCAACGGCCCCATACAGTGACTGACCGCCAGGAAATGCCACAGTCAGCACGATGCAAAAACGAAATCGAGAGCGGCAACTGCCAACCACCCCCAACCCCACCGCCCACTCCCTTCCTGTCGGTGGTTTCCGCCCCTGTCAGCTTCTTGGGGCGTGGGTTTCAACGCCAAACGCTCTATGGTGGCTGGATTGGACAATTGTTGGGTTTTTTTTTAAATGATTATTTTTTGTCCCTTTCCTAACGAACAGCATGCTTCGGGTGCGATTGGCAGCTTCAAACAAACAAACAACAACAACAAAACAAATAAGAAAACAAAGAGAACGATTGCGACCTGTCCCGGCCTGTCATTGAACGGTGATAAAATGATCCCGAAACGCGCTGACAGTTTGACAGATTGAGCGAGATGGACCTTTTCTGTGTGACACACGCACACACGCTCGCGCACACTAAACATGGTGAACGGGCGAAGCGGGCGAGCGGGCGACGATGCAGATGAAGCGGGACGTCCATGAGTGAAGTTCTCACTTCAGCCGAAGCCCGTTATCGCTTACCTGGGATCGATAGCAGTGATGAGTTCGTTATGTGATGGTGATGTGCAATGCGTTCTCTGGCGCAAAAAAAAAAGAAAGAAAGAAAGAAAGAAATCGGTATATTTAAGGGGTGTATTTTTTTTATCAAATGATTTCATCATGTTTGACGTTTCACCGAAACCCGATCCCTGGGTCCCACCGTGCAGGGGGGAAGGAGCACGGTTGGCGGGAGTGCAGAGACGCGAGCGTGACATATTCATTCTGTCGCGCATCTAGCCGGGTCGGGTGATTAGAAGATAATGGGGCATCGATTGGGAGCAAACGTCAAGCCCCTCCCATCTCCCCGCATCCCCCCCTCCCCCCTCCCCCCCATTACCTTGATCCTCCACGAATCGAGACCAAATGCGGTATGTCATTCATACTCGTGCATGTGTGTGCTCATGTATTTGCTCTTCCCTCGTACGGGGGACCATCTCTGTGTCGCAAAGCATCTTTGGCGGCTTGAACCTCTTATCACTGGCAGAGGACGGCATACGTGCAGTTACGCGCCCGACCGCGTAGAATATCGAACCCAAATCATTCGTCCCGATACGCCTCTCGCTCGCACGTGTGCAGGCTCCCGGGCTATCCATCTTTCTCATCAGTCGGTGATACGTTAGACCAGATAAGAGGCTGACGGTGGTCAACAGTGCTTACAGCTCTCAGCCAACGGGTTACAAACAAGCTTGCGCCGATATCGCACGAGATCGATGGGATGTCCATCACCGGGTAACGCTCATTGGCGTTTGAAGAACCCCCTCTTCTTCCCCTCCCTCCCCCCCCCCCCTACGCTATTTCTCCACCACCGAGTGGCACATTGGTCACATACTGGTGGCGGCACAAGCATCCCCCATCATCGGCCCGATAATGGCAGCACGGTATGCCGGGCGAATGTCTGCCCCATTACATGACGATTTTGCCTAGATCCACCACTTCCGGCTGCGTGGCAAATAAACAAACAAACAAACAAAGAAAGAAGGAAGAGAAAAAAAACCAGCAACGAAGGTAGTCGGGCGGGCACGGGAAATCTGTGCCGATAACGTCGATAAGGTGTGACACTGATGACAGCTTTGCTGACGGAGTGACGGGCTCGGATGAAATCATTAACCGTACCGTTTATGGGATTGATGAGAATCATTTGAAGAAAGAAGGAGAAGCAAACAAAACCAGAAAGCAGAAGTTGCCAAACATGTAGCTGTGACTACGGGTAGCTTTTGGGCATCACAAGCTCATGTCGCGTATTGTATCCTGCATGTAGCAACAAACAGCAACCGTAATACTAATGACGTGACAGATGTCATGTTGTGTCTCCCGGTGTAATGATCTTCGTTAAGGATGCTGCACTTTCTACCATCCGAAAGATGAGCCTTTTGCTACGTTGCGTTCCCTACTCTACTTACCACTGGATGCATCCGTTCGATTCGAGATGAAGTTAGGAATGGATTAATAAATAAGAGGAGAAAGAAAAGACAAGGCACGCATTTAAAGGCTAGGGCTTCCTTGGCAAAGGCTTCCTTTTTTTCTTTTTTTTTTTTGGGATGTTTTTAGGATCCCGATGCCGTGCGACGGTGCGAAGGTGGATAAAAATTAAAAAGTTTGAGAAGAAATAAAATGCTACGGTTAGCGCATTGTCGATGCTTTCGAGACGGTCGGGTAAGCGAGACCGAACAGACCCTGCCAGACCAGACGGTACGAGCGTGCAAGCGTGCGAGTGACTGCAGACGGGCAGACGGACAGACAGACAGTATACGGCGAAGCAGGTTAAAAGGTCTCTTCTCATTTCCTTGCTTAGTGCCCCTGTTGCACATCCGTTCTCTATCAGCTTC
>STHB01016148.1:0-12727 GCA_018908115.1 Anopheles rivulorum
GCTTGCTGGTTTCGCATACGGTTTGGAGCAGTGTGACAGTTCTTCACCATGATTAATACTGTTTTTTAATCTCTCAGTTTTCAAGCTACTGAAATGGGGTACAAGCCTATGGGGTGAAAAAGTGAAAAGAATTTGTAACTCGATCCAAAAATGCCTACGGCGTTCGAATAACCAAAGCCACGTGTGTCGAAGCTGAAAGTTTAGTAGAATCTGACTAGGATATTTTGTTCGAAGCAGAGCATACACTCACACACAGGATTCTTCTTTCGCTTGAGTCGGAAACGTCGGCTGGTTCACATAGAGGGTTGGTCTGTTCACTGCGACAATCCAATTACCATATATTTTATCGATAACATACGGGGCCAACCACCACAAGGACGTTCACTCGCACGTGCTCCACACTGCTGAGGCGGCGGATGTCCAAAAACATGGGATCCAATCATACTTTGTCTGTACTTTTTCTATGCTCTGCAGAGTTGGATGTAATATCTTGATATACAGAGCTGCAGCGAACACAGTTGGGTTGTCTGCAGTAGCCTGCTGTCGGTTAGACTGAGTTAAAATTGACTTCAAACGTACGTGCTTTCATTTTCAGCTAATCGGCACTCAACAGTCCTCTCAAGTTTAAGGTATTACTTTGCACAGAATATATAATTGGAAGACATTATGGAACATTGTGGTTTGCTTACTTTGTGTCACATGTGACAAGACATATGTCTGCCTTCAAATTGCAATATATTTTGCAAGATTTTTTTACTATTCAACTATTTTGAGAAAAAATAAAAGAAATTCACCATTTTAGAATTTACAATAAATAGTTTAATATTATACTCCTGTTAAATAAAGAATAACAAGTATCAATAACGGGAAATATGAGTTGTATATATTTGCATTTAATCTTAAAATGACATAATCATCGCCATCCGTTTGAAACAGGTAATCACATATTTACATATGATGTACTTTAAATACCAGTACTACAATATCCTCTTAAAGTGCTAAATTAGCCATAAAGCAATTAAATTAGTGATCTTATCCTGGGTCTAATTTGGCATTTTCCAGCTTCTAGTATAACATTCCTAACAAAAAACCTAACATAACGTTGCTGCTAACGCTGAGACCTACGATGAATTGGCTTATATCACAAGTAACATGTGAAGCAGAAAACAACGGGGGCGTAGATTTGCTTAGTGCCACAAAAGTAATGCAAAAAGAGAATGGAGTCGCTAGGAATTTTCATCTTTTCTATAATCGACATATTTGACAACGGCACGACATCTAAGGACTCTGTGTAAATGTGTACAACAGGTAGTGACACATTTATTCGAGCCGGGTGAAAGTAATATTAATGTACACTGTATGTATAGATTTTCCCAATTTTTCTGTTTCTAACAATTTTGCATGATTAATCTCATCTCTAAAAAAAACTTGAAGAAATTATCATGCAATGTGCAACAAACTAACCTTCTCTGCTTGTGTGGGTGAATTCCGGCCGATGATTGTCGATATTTCAGAACGATTAATAGCTTTTTACTGATGCTTTCTTCCACGTATGTCAGGGTGTGTGCGATGCGACATTACCATGTAGTTACGATGGCTGCTGTATGAGATTTCTCCACTATCAAAAAACCATCCTCAAACTCGCGAAACGTGGCAGCAAGAAAAGATTCGGTAGAGTATATTATGGGCACGATAATTAACAAGCTCAGTCACTAGCTGTAGCCCTTTGCGGGAAAAAAAGAAATGAAGCAAAAAAAAACACAACAACAAATTGCATAGATGTTCACTCGCTTGGTTGTTAAGGCGGATCAATTTGGGCTGGGAAAAATCTCTCCTAAATCGCTGAGAAACCGACACCGGAGGAAACAAAATACGCCAAACACCGAAGGCAAACTATACTAGAAAATACGGGAAACAACTACCGTTGTATGTGACCATAGCGGAGCCGCAATGCGGTGGCAACAAAAGTAATCGATTAACCTTTCACTACCCTTTTGGTGGCCATTTGTATTTCCTTCAATTTCCCGCGATGGAAAGGAAAAGAATTGTAGACGAAAATGGTGGGCTGAGAAGATCTCATACTGAGATCCGGAAAGAAGTGTCTGTGTATTTGTGTACACAATGAAACTACTGAAACTTTGTACCTCTGCCAATTTTCTGCCAATAATGCTGTGCGAATGAGTTTAACCCCATTCAGTACATTAACCTTACCAGACCTGGCATTCCCGTAGAGTCGATTAGTTTTGGGTTCCAAATACAATACATTGGGCAAAACAGTGTTGAGATGACCGTAGAAAATGTCGCCCACTAGGAAAACGATTCTTTTCCATTAAACGAAGATTAAGTCATTAGGACCCGATTATAATTCGTCGGTAAAGGTTGATTCAAATTATTGCTGTATATTACGAATACCAGCGGAAGATTTATACTTTTCGAGAATCATTTCGCCATTATGATCAACATATGAAAGGAAATAAAAACGACAAGATCCATGATCAATATACGCCAATTATTCGGGTGTACCAGTCCTGTTATTGTACCTGGGGCCGTTGCCAACTACACCACAGGGCCACCCCAAGATAAAATATAAACCATTATGAATTTATTTGCAATAATGCACCAGAAAATGAAATATAATGACGCATTAAAAAACGTATCTTTCTATATAATGAAATAATACTAAAAATCGGCAAAAGTGAATGTACTTACTATCCTTGGTATCTGATTTCGATCCGATTATGTGGTTGTGTGACTACCACTTCCCGGTGATAACTAGTCCTACGATGGCTACTTTTATTAAATATTCGTTGTAACATTTTGATGCACAACCAGCGGATATCGAATGCGCACGCGTTCGTATTTTAATCGGAGGCATACACATTAAGCTTATTTATTATGCATTTCATGACTTTCCACACCAAAGGCCAAAACACCTGTACACTTGTTGGGCCAGGTATTGTGGCGCAGTATTATGCCCATTAGTAAAGACATGAATGAATTTTAGTGCTCAAGTTGGAAAACGAAGTCGGCAAAAGAAGAAGCACAAACAACAAACCGTCTACGAATATCAATTTTAGTCACAATCGATTTCACATAAACCTTTGATTAGCTGTATCATGCTGTATGGTTGGGCATGATCGAAGGAATCCAAACATTGAGAACGCCAATCGCTTTTTGGTTCAACCGAATGAATGGCCATTTTTCTTTATCATGCCTTTTTGCGCAAAAATTATTCAAGTTTTATTGATCATCTCGCATCGCATCTCCATACTGTTCGAGGACGAGTTGCCCCAAAAGAGAAAGCAAGCACAGTTGGAAGGTGTATAGTTCTATAAATACTCTTAATGTGCGAACAAAAGAACAGCCCGTGGTTTACTCCGTGTGATTGAACCCACTTCTCTAATGATTCTAACGGAACTCATGCCTCGCTCTAGGCTTAATCACGATCGCAAGGCTACTTGCTTGATGCGTGCTGTATAATAATTACAACACCATCCATTGGAGAGCAAATGGGAGAGATGCGTTTGAGGTAAGAAACACGGAGGAGTTGTATAGGGAGGAAGCATTAATTTCAATTCTTTTCCACCATCTGGTTCGGAAAGATTTTACTGGTCGTGTGTTGTTGTGGTTCCCATTACGAAGTAGCAACAACAAAACGTTACGGTAGTGATGCTCTACTATCGTACACACTTTGACCCAAGCGTGCCCGAATAGGGGAGGAAATAGGCCAAAAGAAACAGTGGAGCGTGTGGAAGCTTTTCCATCGATTAATTCGATCGGGGAACGCGAAGATCAATCAAACGATCTTTGAGGGCGAGGGTGAGCAATTTACCGTTCGATTTTGGCCACCCCGATATGTTTATCATGTGTATGCTGTTTGCCATCATTAACTGTGATGATGTTCAACCCACAGGATTAAATGCACGATTTCTGCTTGGGTGTACGACGAATCCGAAAATATTATGAAGGAAATGAAATTCCCTCTCCATCTTACCTCACCAAAAAGATGTTAAAATTTGCAGTTAAAATTAGCGATAATTATAGTGAATTGTTGCTCTTGGGTTTTATTCTGTGTTCTTTTATTCATTTCGATTGATTTAGTGCGCAGAATGTGACAAGCAGAGTGGTGTACCACTAGGGCATAAATGAAAAAAAAAACATTTTTTTCTTCGGAAATAGTAGTTCCACCTTCACTACGTACCCCTCTCGCCTTGTGCTGCATGCGCAAGCTGAGCTCGAGAGTATTGAGCGCATCACTACCAGTATTCTGCTGACATCTCCCACGAAAAGCGAGTGAACCTTTGGACATTGTTATAAATATTAATTTCAGAATACAATTTTCAAATGAATATGAACCAACATTAAAAAATCACATAGTGAGCTGATTATTAATAGTGGTACTACGGAAATTTTGCTATTCCCTTTTTACCCTATATTACTCGTTATTAAAACCACGTGTAAAGGAATGAATTAACTTGACATATTTCCAAACTCGGGACTGCGAATAGAGAACCGTATACAAAACAAAGCTGTCTGGCAACGATTGTAAGCAAGTATTATAGCTATAACTATTGTTCCATTCATACAAAACTGAAATATGAACACCACCATGTTTCTTGGACGGATGTAAAAGAAAACCGTAAAAATGTGTCCTGTTATTCGCTTACACAGAAATTTTAGAACCTACCCTAAAAAGATCTATTTTATATTCTGTAAAAGAAAATAAACATCATTTGCAAATCTATGAAACAAAACATTCTTATTTCAAAAGGTCAAACAAATCAAAATACTAATTTTATTACAAAGTGAATCGGCGTTTCAGTTTGGTTCAAACATGATGACGACATGATGAAACATTATTTGTGGTACGACGTATCAGATGTTCAAAAAGTGAGCATTGGAACGTTTCTTTTACAGTGTAATGGAAATGTCATTCTGCTTTGTTACTATTTCAACAATCGGTTTAAAATTAAACAATTTTACATGTTTGATGCACAAGTCTTAACTTAGCATTACTCAAGATTGAAAAAAGTTATGTGACGTAGAAAAGACTTCATCTAGACTTCATTCATCTCCATCAAGATATTTTTTCCAACGTTGAACGATATCATCTTCATCAATCACTAAACGAGAGCAAACCAATTATATATAGCTGTAAGAAGTGTAATGATTACATACGGTGAACAGATAGCCCTTCAGCTTTGCTTTCAAATCCTTCAGGATAACCAGTCTGCTTGATTTGAAACTGAAGTCGGTTGGCTGCTCGCTGACGCTCATCTTGTGAAGGTGTTTCAAGCCGGAAGGCGATTTCGGAATAGAATTATGGCAACTAAAGTGCCCCGAAAGAGAGACTGAATTTTCATCGAGCGCTCTACTGATTTTCTCACTTTTCACGCGCACACACAGAAGAATAATCAATTATTTTCACTTAACTTCACAAATTCACTTTCAATTATGACATGCTACAGATGAGAGGGGCATTAATAAATGGACGATATTCATTTGCCTCTTGCACAACATCTGTACAGATCTATGTTCGAACAGGAAACCACAACACACAAAGGAAACATGTTACGTTCATGTTTGTTCTAGCTGATAAGACAACACAACATGTGACGGTCCTGTTTTTAATTTCATCGGAATGAATTCATCTTCGTTGATAAACCAACTTTTCGATAAAGGAAGCCATTACGAACACCAATCGCAGAATAACCTCTGCGCTTTTACCCTGCATTTTTAGCTAACGTCTTTAATAAAACCCCTTTAAGTATAGATTTACACAGTAATTAACAGAACAGAATCACACTACACAAACAACCTCAATTTGCAAGTGAAACAGCAACGTAAAGGGGAATTTTCAATAACCAATATCATCAAACTTTTCGACTTTTTCACAAATGATCACATTGCCCAGCGTAGATAGACCCTTTTAGACGGTTGTGAATCACTCTAATGCTTGAGAAAAATATCAACTCCCAGCCTAGAGCACGACAGCATAACCTTCACTACTTCTAGCACATAGATCTCTATCGGAGAAGAAATTCCCAGTTATTTCCATATTACTGGTTGAAAGTATTTTAAGTTCATCTCTTTTACTATTAAAACAGGCGTTTAATCTGGTGTTTGATTCCTTCATTTTTCTTTGGCCGCATCCGCTTACAAACTTTCCATGCTTATTAGACTAAACGTGATGTTGTAGCCGGAAGTTTATGAAATATTTAACTCCTAACTATGGCCGCATATAAAAGGAAGATGGAGGAAAATGGAGATGTGTTTGCTAATGTTATGCAAACAAATATTGCCAAACTGGATTCGTGAAAGAGTGGGTGGGAAGGAGAGCAAATGCTAGCAAATGTTAGAAAACATCTGCTTACCAAACACCGGTCTCTCTACGCTCTGTGAACGATTTTTGTGGCTCTTTATTTACAACGCTTCACGTCAATATTTACTCAATACTCCTTCTGCTGATCAAGACAAATCTGTCGATAACTTGGCAGGGTATATAGCGCCAGTGAAGGAAAGGGAACGAAATCCATATCACCATTCGTTTGTGAAGTGCGCGCACGACTTGACGCACACAGACTACCTACTTGTGCGTACTTTAACGCCGTACGGTTTTGTCACCTGCCCCACCCCCATCATTCTCTACCCGTCATATTTTTCGAACGACGTCGTTTTTGTCATTCAAAAAGAAAAAGCATACATAAACATTACCCGACAGAGGTCCTCAGAGCACCATATGGTCGGCCAAACAATTGTAATACGCATTTAGCTTCACATTTGCTTGATGTGCCGGTACCGTACGTACCGGTGGATTCATCTCATATACTCTCTATCCTTGTGGGTCTTGATCTGAATAAAACAGTCGTCCGAAAGGGGAATAGAGATGTCAACACTTTCCCTTATAGCTCGCGGCATATGCCCGAGGAAGCGGAAGTTTGAGGGTGAACGAGTCAATGAACATTTTGACGTACTGAAGGGAAGTCCAATCTAATATATTTCATTGTTCGACATTTGGCACAATATTATTTAGTTAAAAGAGGATAAATTTACCTATGAGCCCAACGGATGAAAAAATCAACACCATCATATCGACAAAGGCAAACAGGCTACAAAATTGAGGAATTTCCGAGATTGATTCAAGTGAAACAGATTTACTCAAGATTGGAACTACACTTAACATATGTTTAATTAGTAATTGACAGTGTGTACGAAAACTACCGACACACTAATGGAGCGGATTTCCTTTATGTACTATGCGAATTGTTTTTTTTTTCGAATGATTTTACTCAATTTACTTGTTTATCCTCCGTCAAGGTTACTGGAAACTTGTGGTACCTGTTTTCTGTGTTTCTGTACTCAGCATTGGGCAATGCTGATGTGACGTGCGATGTGATGTGTAATAGAACAAATACACACCATCCCAATATATTCGTTCCATATAACACAAACTTCAGAGGAAAAGAAGAACCACAACGAAAACAGGAACTGATACATTGAACATCCTTCCCGAAGGTCAGCCACAAAATCGCTCATTAGTCGTCATAAGTGACCGACTTCAACATAGCCGTATGCTCTACTGCTACGCTCATACTTCATTGTTTTGAATGAACCAACTATTTGACGCCGGTTCTGCTGTACATACATCCTTCATCAGTGCATAAATTGGTGCACGGCAACAACCATCCATGTTCCACATTCTCATCAAACAAGAGCTTCATCGAGCCTGTTTGGGATGGTTCCAACAACAACAACAATGTTGTTCATCGCTTCTTGTTCGATAAACTCAAAAGCCAACCGTAGAAACGAATCACTCTGTTCCTGCACTTATATCTTTTCTGTAATCCCGGAAGGTGCTGGATAGTCAATGCAACAATCCCACAAACTATAGCCCCCGGTACTGGCATTGCGATAATTATCTTGGGAAATCTGGACGGTTGCTTGTGGTGCTTGTTCTGTTGGTGCAGCGATAATTATTTTGCTGGATCGTATTTCGGTCACTAATTTGTTGGCACTAGGTTACGGTAGAGATTTCACAATCACTCGTTCGATTTTTTTTCCATTTATTATGAAGCTTTACAAACAATCTGAAATATATCACTTCATTTCTTATTTTTTTTAGGAATTCCTAAATTGATAAATATACACATTCACTAAAAAAAATTCTACAATCTGATCACTATATTCAACTTATTAATACATGTTCTAGCATCGGAACAAACGTACACCGTGGTATTACACTGTAATGCATGCAGGATGGAAACCCATCCACACGTAATAATCCCAATCCAGAGGCGCGCGTTCACAACGTGCTGTCGGAACCACTCCGAACGCCACGAAAGTTCAACTGCTACAAACGCCCCACTGGACGATTTTTTGTGCGCCTTGATCGATCCAACATACGCAACCGACAACGTTGAAGTGCGGGAGAGCAACGCAACTAGCGCCGACCAGTTGTGAGAGAATCGAAGAGAGCTTTTTGTGGCTGCGCATATGACGTAGCAACAGCAGACGGTTGCCGGATGCTCTGGCTCGTGAGAAAATTTCCCCCTTTTTATGCTGCTTTCGGTTTCAACTTGTGGCGCTATATACCTTGCTTTCTTAAGCATTGCCTCTCTACGCGGTACGCAACATATTTCTTCCGCTATACGTTATGCTATTTCTTTTACTCTATTTGCACTATCAAATAACAAACGTTGCTGTGATAGAAAGGTATTTCTCTTCCTGAGCGTGCTCGATGTGTCTATTCATGGGGTTCTGTTCCGTCCTTTTGTTTTTGTTTCACTAATGTAGCTTCTCAACTTATTAACACTGATTGCGCTAAGAAATTACAATCTCTCGCATGTGTCGAACGAGAAAGATTTTCCAACAAACAACACTACAACTTTTTTGTTGCATAGCTACTCGCTGAACTTCACCGGCTTAACCAGACTGTAATGATGCCGCCAAGCAGATAGTAGCGAAGGGCAACTGAAAGTAAGTGGCGCACACACTAAAAAGCCACACACTATCTCGATGTGTAAATACAACAACAAGGAAAAGTGCATTTTTGTCTTACATCGTTATGTCAAGATGGTGTTTGTCATGCGTAAAGAAGTTCTGTAAGATTTACACCAGGCCAGATCACATACGATCTTCACAATCGAATGTGACAGAAGTGATTCATATAGAGGACACACTTCACACACCGGTTACGAAAGAGATGTGCCGATCGCAGGTAAAGGGCAGAAAACAACAGATAACCTGTGGCCCAGACAGTAAACATTACTCAACTTTAATTTACAACAGACATAAGAAAGTAACAAGCTAATCAACAAACAATGAGTAACATGCAAAAATGGCAAAGCAAACTATGAAAATGCAAACAAAATCAATCGAGGTCACACTGATAAGACTCTATCTCAGTTCTGATTGCTCCCCTTCGAAAGGGCAATAAACGTTTCCCGATGCTGCGAAAGTGACTGGCAGTAATCAATTATATGATTATGCTGAATGAAGTCAAATGAAAAAAGAAAGTTTGTATTATCTGCCAACCGTTCTGGAACGTATTTCAGAACGACCATCATTTTTTAGAACTTCTGTAAAATTATTTAAGAAACAATAAATAGATTATTTCGTTATTTAATCGCCGTAAAAAGTAGCCGAAAAACACGTCACTCAATTACATTAGCAAGCAGTCTCTTGCTTTTAGTTAACACGGATTGATTTTCAATATTGGCACACATTATTTCGTTATGACAAAAACTTTTGCTATTTACTGAAAGATTCGTGGGATCACTTTCAAAATTAAGCAATGAATGCAGTAAGAACAACTATTCTAACTAACAGAAAACTTTAAACGGTTTGTTTTCATCAAGTTAGATTGTGAGATTAAATAATTCAACTTACTCAATGGTTTTAAGCATTTTTTTTGAGTTTTATGACTTGGTTGAATAAAATCGCATTTACAAATACAGACGCGATTCAATACGTTTTTGATAGTACAGCGTATGATATTGGAAGTTAGTTGTACGATTTTTTAAGGAACACCAAACCTGGCATGCTTTGTCTTACCGAAGAATAATAGACGAAGGAATAGAATGCCCGTACCTTCATTTCTATCGTTGGCGTTTCTTCGTTCGCTAAGCCTTTCTGCCAAGCCTATGGAACATACGGCATTCGAATTTCGAGCGGAATCTTCATTTCCGGAAGAACTAAAACGTATAGAAGATAAAGATGTGTTTCCGAATCGGAATGCAAATGACGCCTACCGCTCAATGGAGAAGAAGCTGCACAAATTAGAAAAATGGTATTTTTTTTACATTGTTTCCTTCTATTGCTTCCTTTAATGTCTGGGGTTCCAATCACCAATCAATGAAGAAACGTGTAATCGATAACAGTTAATGGTAGAAATAAAACGAAGATGCATTTATGATGAGATAATGTTTAGCAGCTGCTTATTATATGCGCACCTAAAAGAACGGAACAGATATCCGGTTTCCAAAACAGACTTCGATCACCGTCAGCTTGTATTCCCTACACTCCAGACAAGAACACGTTCACTCGTTTCCAAGAAGTTTACTCGTATACCTCGAATAAGTCAGAAGTCAGACACATCTTTGTCAGAAGATGTGTGTATGAAACAATCCATTAAAAACGGAGAAGTCGAGACGTAACTGCAACACAGGGCAAAATTAGTACAGTTGGTTTTGCTGTTTGCTACACCGTTTTCCTTACTATCGTAGGTTCCTCTGTTTTGATGATTACAAACCTGCAACGATAAGAAAAGAATTGATAATGAATACACATTACACGCAATAACTTTCACATAAAATATTGCGTATGACAAGAAAAGTAAATAGTAAATGAAAGACACTCACCGCCTCTCATCTTGTTTAGGTTTTACACATTATCAAATCATGGTTATAACAAGAACATGAGAAAGGGAAAACGAAGTTGATTGCGAAATTTGACACATAAAATTCTGAGCATATTGTGCTAGCTAGCTAGTACCGTTTGGTCCGACTTAGAACACAAAAATCGCATCGGGAAAGGTTAATCATAAACATCATTTAGTGTGCTTTGAAAATTTTAGATAATTAGAGCATTCTGGGGAAGCAAACAACAAATAAGATCTCATTTTTAACATTTTATAGTAAGACACCTGACAAAGGATTTTTTTATCGGACGGATAAGTAACAGAGCATTGAATTGTTTTAGATCAATATCTCATGAACCTTCATAAGACAAATGAATTTTAAATAAAATTTATTTCACTTACTCGGAAAAAACGACCGCAGTGGTGTGCAATGTGATTGAAATCAAATTTTTCACGAGAACTAGGCTAATTATGTGCATTTTTCAGTGCTTGTGAACTATTCCGCTTCCTCATTGATAATAAGTTGAACATCGTTAGCACCTCACAAGACAATAAGCGTTCCTCTTTCATAAAAAAACCTGTTTCTCTTCTTTGCGGAAGGAGTTCAATTACGTGTAGATCCAGTCTCAGTAGTGTAGCATGCAGTGTTTCAGCTCTTTTCTGACTACCGGTGAGCATGAAAGTCATAACTCCCAAGGATGGCTCAGAGTTCATCATTTTTCGTACATGCAACGAAAAGCCTTTTTCTTCCGGAAAATTTCTCCCAAAAGCCATGACTGATATGTGGGTCTAGCGAGAGACGCACAAATGTGATTTTCTTTGTTTAAGAGCCGAAGCAAGTTTTTTCCCTTCAGAGCTGGGTATGTTTCGGATTGCACACACGCACTCCCTTCATTCGCAATCGTTTTTATGCTTTATCGCGCAGATTGGAGCAGCGAGATTGTATAACTCATAGCATTTGCTCCACGATGTGATGATAGTAATGAACAGTTTTGCGGAATTTATGGTTCCATGTGAACAGTGACGTGACAGCGCAGGGCATCGGTATGGGCATGTATAATAGATGCTGATAAGCTCATCCCCAGAGCAGGTTCCATCTATTCGCACTGACGCACCATACAGGTTTGGTGAAATTTCCCAGATTTTGACGGGTAGACGATTTCCTTGTTCGGTCCCTGTGTACATAATTCAATATCATTTTTTTTTTATTTAAAAAGAACGGCCAGGCCGTATTGCTAATATCAAAATTGATATTGATACAAGAAAAATCATATCGCTCTAAAGTTTTCTTATCGCTCTTCCCGAACTTGCGACGATGAATTGCAACATGTTTTAACTTTAAAATTTAATGTTTTAACTTTAAAATTTAATTTTATGATATATTTGCGGCATATTTGCAGTGGGACATTTAAATATTATGTGCTATACAACGTATGGCGCTTTGATCATTATCCGTGTATTGAAATTAGAACAGCTGCTGAAATATTATTTCGAAATCTATAATAACTCCAAATTGCGTTTTGGTATGACATAAGATCTTTCATTACTAGCTTATTAAACGAACTTTGCAAATTACAATCTACGATTACCAATCTATGAAAACCAAATGAATGTTTAGAAGCATTCTTTGCGATTATTTTATTCCTATTTTTCTCCTTTTTTCCTTCAATTCAACAACATCGTTGATCGCTTTCGGTCCACATTTTCCAATGATGGACATCATCGACACTGTAGGTGAATGTTTTGCAACGAAAATTAAAAAACTAACCTAAAAATGGAAGGTACCAAATAAAAATAATAAGCGTAAAAATTCCCAGCGTTTTTCATCGTCGGACAGAAAGTCAAAGAAAGACAGAGTCAAAAGAAGCT
>STHB01016197.1:0-12716 GCA_018908115.1 Anopheles rivulorum
AAGCTCATCAAGATCAACGTATTTTCATCCCAAATTTCCTGCTGAAAATCTTTCTGGAGCATTAGACAATAGCTTCAATACTTCCGAGATCACTGACGGACCCGTGCTTGAGCTACCTCTCAGCATCCTTAGACTAACTTGAGCTCTACCACCAATTCAATTCTGCCACTTGTTACATTCGTTCTTCATACAAATGTTCGATCTTCAACGTTTGTTTATTCTGATCATCCCAACATTTAGACTCGGCACACAAACCTCGCACCATCCTCGCAACAAACCTGCTCGTTAAACGTGGCTGTAGCATTTTTCCGTGAATCGTTTCATTGGGCAGACTCAAAAAAAAACATGCTGTTCAAAATTCAAATCATGTCTAATGAGCTTTCCCGACAGCCGTGCACCGTTTGCCGGGTAGCTCGGCGTGCGTGCGTGCAAGACATTTTGTTGAGCCTGCCGATTAGCACTTCACGCCAAGGGGTCGCTGGATGCTGCAGTGTTGTGCGCGTCAAGTGAGCTGTGATCCTTGGACGAACGGTCGCGCGCGCCCTCACACACGCATGCTGCCGAAGTAATCCTTGGCAGCAGCAAACAAGCAAACGGGCAAACCCGGTCATTACAATGGCTGGCGTTGTGGTGGAGTCGACGATCTCGTACAGGATTTCTCACTGCGTCGAGCGCCATTTCAAAGGTAGGAAATGGTAGAGCAAACAAAAAACGCAACACCACCACAGCAGGTCTCCAGAGACCGGCTACATCGGTCGTGTATATGATTGTTTATTCAAATCATTATCAAAATTATTGGGTTTAGGTATGGGCGCAAGGTGCGACTCTAGCTGGTTTTTGATGAGGTGTTTGCTTTCGCACGCCACATCCTTTTTTTTCGGGAAGATAACAGCGGTGGGTAATTTTGTAGCAGGGCCGAAAATGCTGCGGCATACCTTTTTGATGGACGGGCAAACCAAAAAGGTTCTAGTAGTACACAGTAACAATAAAAAACTTTTTGTGCTTATAAGAAATTTAAGAAAATTTGTATTGCTTCAATCATTATTGAAGTGTTGTTGGAAATTTCTCAATTTCATTTTATAGTTTACTTAACTCATCTTAATATGTTTTCCTACTTGTTCCCCAATATTTTTAAATTCTAATGGTACTTTTCGACATTCCTCTGCCACCTTTGCCCGAGTGAGATTTCAAAATTAGAAACAACACTCAAACCATCATCTTAAGCTTCCTTCTTCCCTTCCTGACAACCCTCCGTCCACTCCTTTTGTCCGCTGCTGAAGTGTAAAAATTGTTGCTTATTACGTGTTTATTTGAAACCATCCGCAATCCACCACCGGAGCATCATCATCATCACATCCTGACGGTGATCGAACCGCCACATGGCAAGACGGTCTGGTATGGTCTGGCGTATGGCCCGCTGACGATAGCCCATTCGTTAACGATCGGGCGCTTATAAAGGACGCCTGTGTTCGGGCGTAGCGGTGCGAAGAAGCTTGTAAACAGCCGCCTGTACGGCCAGTAACCTAAACCACAGCATTAACTATTCCGTAATTTGATTAAACAGGAAAAGTGAGAATCTTCGCACGTCTTCAGGTTTGCAGGGCTGAATGTTTTGGGGATTGCCTCCGTCTGTCTGTCCATGATTACATAGAATCGGTTTGATCCCGGCACCACGCTACAACATAATTCCTTTCTTGAGCTAACAAAAAAAAAACAAGCCGGTACGATCGGTTTGGGGAGAGGTTTTTATTAAAAATTCTCCACCGTAGGCTTGTCATTTTGTTAATCATGCAGTATCTCTGGCGTGGCAAACTGTTCACTACGAATGCCTCAGGACATTCGGCTACGAATCTTCCGGCGAATGGGCAAGGTTCGATCGTTCGGCATAAATAAGCTGACAATATCTGTTAGACGATACGGAGCGTATCATTTCAGATTGAAACGGCCGTGCGAAGCAGGCAAACGAGTCGCAATCGTGCAAGACAGTGCAATGAGAGAGACAGAGAGTTGCTGGGAGTTTTTATTTTTGGTGGATATTTTGTTGGTGCCGGTGACTGATAAATTTAAATGCACTTTCAAACGTGCCATTTTGGTCTTCGCACCAACACTTTTCGGGCGTTTTGCGAAACCGTTCGCAGGCAGGTGCAAGCGCTTCCCAACAAATCCTAGTATATCAACCCTTCTTCTTTGCCATCCCCACCACAAACCCTTCATCCCTTTCTTCATGACTGCGGTCCCCCAAAAAAGGACGGACGGACACGCAGCATAACAAACAGCGTTTGGCGGACAATAAAATCTTACGACCGGGCGTAAATCACTGCAAAGCTTCGGTCGACCATCTGCATTCCACAGCAATTTGATGTAATTGTTATCGATTTTTCTCACCGGGCCCGGACTGCTCGCCCGGTCACCGTCCCACGGTGGATAATTTGTTAGATGATGTGTTTGTGTGATGCGTTTCCGCACCGGGAACGCCGGTTGGCGATCGATCGATGAATTTTAATTAGAGCTGACTCCGATGGCCGGGCGCAAATTTTGCACTTTGCGGGCATGGGGCCTCGTGTGTACCAACGTGTTTGGAGGCAATAAAAAATAATATCCACACTCAAACACCTTCTCCAAAGTGGGACTTTTAACCTTTAGCAAACATCTTCGAGGTGCCTGCCGGAGATGACTGTTTTTTTAAGATAAATAATCGATATGGCTGCTTTGTAAGAATGCGCCGTTCGTGCAACCGTAAAGGGATGCAAAACGTGCATCTTGGGCAGCGTTTGGCGTTGGCAGACACCATTAAAGGTTTTGGAATGGTTGGCAAATGAAAAAAGCGTATGCGTTTGTGTGCTGAAAAGCAGCAACCTGCTGACATGCATCGTCAGCATTAGAAACAACATCATCGTAATCATTCGGTTTCGGTTTCGTTCTGACACCGTGTTTCGTGTTGATGGTGTCGGGAAAGATGAATGAATGTTGGCAGGTTTGTTTTTACAAGCTCTGGGTCTGCCTGATGATCTGTTTGCTTCGGATCGGCTGGTTCAAGGAATATCAGCATGCTAAAGGGGGCGAACATACAGATTGGGAGTGTGAAACCACGCTTTCGGTTGTTGATTGCATGATCGGGTTCGCTTGAAGAAGGATTTTAAGAAACTGGGGTTTACTTTTTGCCCGAGTGAACAAACACAATCTATATAACAACAGGGCTGAGTTTTAGTTCTTTCACCTTGCAAATGCATGTTATCAGGAGTGATCTCAGGGCGGTAACGTTGAAAAATGACAGACACCAAAGCTTTGAAGCTGAGAGCGATCGGGAGTGATCGAGAGCTCTTTTATTTATTGGTAGTGTACATGACGCAATATCTGATAAAAATTGGTTGTTAGACCTTTTTTACAAGAGAAAACCTGAAATATGTTAAGAGATCCTAGAACTTCAGAATAAATAGCTTGTCTTTTTAAAATAAATAAATAAGCAGCTTTGTATTTGTTGAAGTTTAAACAAACATTCATTAATCATGACTTTCCCTGAACTCTTCCTGAAGAAAAATCTGGTTTTTCCTGATCCCTCGTTTGGTTGATCGTAAAATACGTAGTTACTCTTCTAAACGTATGATTATAGTTTTACTGCACCGAGAGCATCTTTGCAGCCCATTAAACACTCGACGGCAGGTGAAGTGTTGCATCCTCGAACATGTTTTTTTTTGTTTTGTTCTGGTGTACCATTCCTCCCAAAACTGCCAACATTGATCAGCTGAACGCCAAAACGCAATTGAACGAGAAAACCATCTCATACCATCCCTCGTCATCGGTCTGCAGTTTGGCGGAATCTTTTGCCTTGAGTGTGCACGGAAACAAAAAACCTACAAAGTCATTAATCAATAGCTGAGAAAATAAACAAACTTTCGTACCTCCTAAATCACAGGCTGTGTGGCGTGCCGGTGCCGTGGCTCAGACTTCCCTTTTAAATGGGCTATCCACACCGACAGGAAGCGGTGGGTACGATTAGCTGCAAAATGAACCATTCGAAGGCTGATCGGATCGGAAGAACAGATAGGAAGTGTGGCAGGAAGTGTGGGTGTGGCGACGGCGCTGGACCTAAGAGGGTCCAGCATATTGCTGGCGTCGCCAGGCTGGATTGTTTCTTTTCGGGATGCAGCTTTAACAGCATTTTATTTGCTCGACCTTATTTATGATCCTGGCACGTTCTTGTGCAAACACGCGCAGGAGGAAGTAAGATAGTAAGATGGTAAGAACAAAAAAAAAACGGCCCAATACGCGTACCTTAAAGCAAACAGCTCTAAGCAAGGCGCCCGCGGTTGTTTGGTTTAGAAATAGCAATGAAACCGAGATCTTCTAAACAGGTATACGATTTCACAGGTCGGAGCTGTGTGTTTTCGTATGGTTTGTTGTTTGGTTTTCAGCATCATCTAGAGCAGGATTTTAAATTAAAAAAGGCAATCCGAAATAGATGATGAATTAGCACGCGAGCCTCGATAATGAATTGGTGGCTGTAGTGCTGCATTCCTGCGGAACATCTGCAGGAGATACAGAGATCGATGCAGAGAAAATAATATTCTTGTGGAATGAAAGGAAGAGTTGAATGGGTTTGAAATTGTTGTTTTTGCTTTGAAAAGTGTCTGAAGTCGCTCTTGGTTAGACATCTACGTGTATGTGTCGATCGTGTCAAATGTTATCGAACGATTGTTCGATTTTGATTTAAGTCAAATGCCCTTTACAAAACAGTCTTTAGATATCATATTCTTAAACTCGAATTTCGAATGATTTCTCCAATTTTGGACAACTTTCACGACTCAGAGAATTATAGATATTGGAGTTTTCTATTATGACCAGTACAGTAAAGTTATTTACTAACTGTATGGTGCTGTAATTTGTGCAAAGTTGCGGAAGAAAGGAAGTATCTGGTAATCTTGGAAGAATTTGTGTTTTATATTCATATTATATATTCATCTTTTCTCTATCTATTTTATCTATGGGTCAGGCCATAAAGAAGGAATCTCATCGCATCCTGTCAGACACTACAGGGAGATCCTCTCCCAGATTCCTTAAATTTATATTAAGGATGTTAATTATCTCGTCCAATATCCAGAAAGGAATGAGATAATAAGAGGGAGTATCTTCGAAAGGTGAAGACAAAGCTGGATGTTTAGGGAAATTCACATCCAACCGGCGAACCGATCTCTCACAGCTGGTAAGAGCTCTTAAAGTATGTGTTATGAGTTGTAAAATCCTGTGAAGTGGTATAATCGCTATCTCTTCCAAAATCTTCAAAATTCTCGCTAAAAAAAAGTTCAACATTTCAAAATAAAATTCCCTTTTAATCTTCCTCAACTTGAAAATGCAAATTTGCTGATCAAAATTGAGAGCAAAATGTCCGAGATCGGTACGGGAATTAACAAACCAAAATCTCAAGCCCTCCTGATATGGTTATCGTGCCACGTAAGGTATTCATCACCGCGCTACCAAAATTACTACCTTTAGTGCCAGCAACCGAAATTCACACCTAATTCATTTACGAACGCAACTGTACACACTTCCACACGATCACGGTGCGATAACGATAATCGATCGGTTGGGAAAATTGAATCTAGAAAAAAAAATAATATGAAAAGTGGTAATCCATGAGCATCATGCGAGGAAGCGGCTTTTGTTGTTGTCGTTTGGTTGTGTTGTTGCCACTGGTTGATCGTGATCGAGCGCTTTCACTGCCCTACAATTGGTGCGATCGACAGGGAGATGTTTTACAAGTCTTATCCCACCGCAAACCAGGACCACACTGTCATCGTGCGATGCGTGCCGGCCCTGACCAACGGGGGATCAGCGTGGCGCACACAGGGTTCGCACACGATGGCGTGTAATACAAGCGGACCCTAATTGCTGGTCACGAGTCAAGTGCAGAATATCGTAATCCACCACGCACAACATGTTGCGCGAAATTTTTCCTTTCATTTGGGCATGTCCGTAGTTTTTGGGGTTTTTTTTGTCTTCGCAAAGACGTATTATTACTGTAAGCGTCAGCGCATTGGGTAAGCTAATTTGGTGCTTCGCATCTTAACAGCGGCAAGCAACAACTGGTGCTTTGTTTCTTGTTCTGTTTTTTTTTTTGTTTGTCGGGCAGGAGTGGTCCGATCAGTTTGTTTGGCTTTCAAATAAGCCAGACAACAAATGCAGTTTTTGGTACGCGTTTATGGCACGGATAAGCATGGGTGAGATCTTTTCCGTTTTTTTTTGGAGAGGGTTGATGTGAAAATTGCGCCGATACACAGCTGGGGGCCCAGCCCAGGCTCACCGCGGCTTTTTACGCTTCGGACGGAGTTTCGCGCATAATTAGCAATCGTGGATGGATTCGCGCAACCAATTTGCGATCGGTAGTCCAATTTTCGTGGGAAATGCGTGAGTGACGCTTGTGTGAAGGGATCATCCCCGTCGGGTGCCGTTTCACCGTGGAACGATTTTGTGTACCATCGGCTACAAAGCTGAACCGATGCTTCCGCGTTACTCCACAGCGCAGAAAGAATGAACCATTTGGCTGCTTGTTGGTTTCCTTGGCATCCTTCGAAACCCTAACGCGAAGGTAACGCGCCACCGTACGCCGCCTTTGTTAGCCGTCGAGATCCGCTGATCATTGGCTGGTCGCTTGTCGTGTGGTAATTACGGTAGCCGAAGTGCATCCATTTTTCTTTGCTTTCTTCTGCTCCATCACATCCTGCCACTGGAAGGATGCTTGCAATCGTGTACCAAGCTTGTGTTATTTATTTTGCCCGCATCAATTTAAATTACCCCTGAATTGAAATTCTTCACATGGGGATACGTTAGATGTGACAGCAAAAAAAAGGCCTCAGGTACACAAAGAACTCAAGGAACAAAAAAAAAATCAAACGCAAATTAACACGAATATGAGTATCAATTTGCGATGCATTTGGGATGCATCGTTGCTCACCAACACATAAGAACAACAAAAAAAAACCAATAAACCGAGGCAAATTTCCACCATTACACTAGCAGCACCAAAGACACCGGCCTGACGATCTGGCACTAGCGGACGGGTAAAGTTGCCCCAAAAACCATTTAAGCGATTGTTTATAAATTCAAATATTAAAATTATACGCCTCCGGCGGTGTAAACGCTTGATGAACGTACTGACGACCGTCAGCCTCGTCTCAGGTCATGGGTGCTGCCGGCGGTAATAATTTCCAACAACGGCCCGTCTAATGCCGGGGAAACGGTACGTCTGCTGCGTTCCGGTGACTTTGTTTGTTTTTGGGCCGGTGCAATTTTTGTTTTCTTTTTTTGTGCATTCAAAATTACGGCCCGGACGGTGATGACACGGGATGCACCCGCGTGCGAGAGCTGGGGACCGTTTCCGGACACACGAAACCTGACAAAATTCGCGCTTGGTGAAGTGATTTAATGTGTTGCAGTGTTGGCACCGCAGATTTTTTTTTAGCCAGCCGTGTCGAACGGATCGTGTCGATGTCCGTGTGTACGGAGCGCTTACCAATCACACCACAAGATCCATTGGTTTGATGTTTGGGACAGTGAGTAATTTTTCTTTCTTTCCCTGTATTTGGATATTTAATTTCGACCCCGCAAGTAAAACGATCGTGTCGGCAAGAGTGTCGCACCGTGGTTTTGGTCTGATAAGTGGGTCGCCCCAAAATTACAGCTCGCGGTCCAATTTTAAGTGGCAGCAGGTTGCGCCAAAGGATGTGCAGCAGATTCTGATTTGCATCGGCTGGTCAAAGAACTGACCGGGCACGGGTAATGGTTATTTATTTTTTGTGCAATAATTACATTCCCGCGGCAAAAAAGGTACGCGGGAGCGTATAATTATTTGGCTTTGCGTTACGAACGACTAGCTCGTTTGAAGGTTTTTGTTTTCGGGGGTCGTTAGAAACGAGGCATGATTTACTTATTGTCCCATCAGCTGAATTAATATTCGCATTGATATTGTTCGATGCTCGTTTGCAATTAGCTTGTGAGTTAATGTAAGCAACGAGGTAACATTAGTTTTACCATAAATTAAATGCTTTTCTTCCCATATTTTTCTAATAATGAAGAGTTTTTTCAATAACAGTCAAGAGAATTAAAAATATTGCAAATGGGCATAGGCAAAATTCAAATTTACGATATTATTACATTCCATATTAAAATAGGAATGAAATAGACCACAACATTGGGAAAAAGTTCTAATTTATCAAGAATTTTAAATGCAATTTTGTAACGACAAACTTCTAATGTTTGTTGAAGCAGCCGAAATTAGAGGAAATCAAATTTAAAAAATATGAGAAACAAAATGTCTGAAAGATTCTTCTGTTCCACGAATAGCATCGGTGAACACCCTCAGATCGTCGTCAGGTGCTGGCACGCTTAATATTTCATAAAATAAATGTTTTGTTTGTAGAAATTATTTGCACCCCCGAACCATCATTAAAGGCGGCCGGTCGGTCGTTGATTAATGTGCGGAACGGGCCATCCATTGCCGACCGAAGGCCACAAAGTGACCCTTACGGATGGGCTCATCCGTGTGGGTGTACACCGAGACACCGAGAGCACAGCAGCCGAACCAGCAGCAACAGCAGCAATGATGCATAAGAGCATCATCATCATCATCGGCCCAATGGGCCGAAACCGTGCTGGCTGGTAGGGAAGATGGCCATTTTTGGTTGGCATGAGCGATCGATACCTTCCGATAAGGATGCCGATGTTTAAGTAACTAATTAGCACCATCGCTTCGGTGCGTTGGGCTAGAATGTGCAAGATGGCGGTTTTCCTTTTGGTTCTAGCCGGCACATGAAGGTGAACCTTCCCGGTGAACCTGACCCGATCCCAATGGACCGTTGTCAAACATGTCGAACACGGGGCAAATGATCAAACACGGCAATGTGTTAAATTATAGGTTAGTGTTTGTGAGTCCGCACGTCCGAAACCGGGCCGGAGGTCAAATCCCGCAAAGCTACGGATTCTCTAACGCTGGTTAAAATTTTGACACCTGCTTACCGGCCTAATGATACGGATATGTGGGCTCATCACACGAAATCAGCCTGATCTGCGCCCGATCATTCGATGATCTTTTCACGCTCGCAAAAAAAAAGTCAAGAAAGAAAGAACCGAAAATGAGCTTCCAACAAAAGCCTGTTTTGGGCCGAGGGCTATTTGCGAAACGGGCGAACGTGCCCGCGTTTGATGCTGACCGCATCGGGGCGTTATATGGCACTTTTCTTTCGCTCGGACTCGCATAAATCGTACCCAACGGTGAGCTCATTTCGTTGCCAATGCTTACAATGTTGCAGAATGTTCGCCCTCTTGCAAATAGGGGCCAACAGTGCCAGTGTCGGTCGGTCAAGGCACAGGAGAAAAAAAATGGAAGAAGCTTTAGTGTTTTTAGACTCTGGGAAAGGAATACGGCTGTGACTCTGTTGCAGCCACTTTAGGAAGCCGGTTTGGACCGCCTCGACCCATCGATAGTTGGCTCGATAGCATCAATGCTTAGCGGCTTGATGAAGAACTTAACGCCTCTTGGAGTACGAGTGGACGCTTTCCTGACAGTTATGGGAGTTGCCGGCTTTTTTAAACCTCACCACTTAGTTTTGCATTACCATAAACTTAAAGTATTGTTTTTCGGCTAATGCATATACAAAGTAATGGTTTTATGTACCATATATGTACATTAAGTTATACGAATTTGAATAAGTGAACGTTAAAGATAATTTAAGATTTTCAAGTCTCTGTACGCGTTATTAAGTAGATCGTACGATTAATGCTGGTAATAATGAACAGAGTACCTCTTGAATATCCCAGAATAGTAACTCGAATATCCTGGGGCGGCCCAGTGGTGTATTTGGCAACGGCGCCAGTTCCTAACACGACCGGACCGGGTTCAAATCCCATTCGGACCGTCCCCCCGTAGCAGGGTCTGACTAGCCTGCTACGTGGTAAAATTAGTCTAATACGGCCAGGCCGTTCTAACATAAATAAAAAAAAAATCTCGAATATCCCATAATATCTTACTAGAATACTGTGATATTACAATTCTGAAGATAAAGATATGGAACAGTACACTAACTTTATTGGAAAGAAGTTCAAAGAATTGTTATTATGTTCAAAATTAGTTAGTATCTTTAAGGTTATGCATATTATCCCATTATTGGAAAACTTAAACAATGATCTCAATTTCATTAAAGATCTTGAAGAATATTGAAGAACTCTTTTATGGAGTGCCGTCTAATTGGAGATCTGTTCTGAAGTCTATTTTTGTGCCACTTCTGAGGGTAAATTGATCTATTTTTTTAATTTTAACTTAAAATTTAAAACTTATAATCGTTAAATAAGTAGATGTTATAAATCATTCCCAGAATTGCTCTCCAGCTTACTTTAATGATCGTTCTTCCGATAGGGCTGCGATACGACGACTTCGTAAACTAAATGTTTTCTAAAACAAGACCCATTATTTACTAAACAACACAAAACCATAAAAGAACAATTTTAAACAATTTCTACCACTAATAAGAACAGTTCGGTCCCATGTTAAGTATATCGAAAAACCGATTCCAAATGCACCTGCTGCAATTATACGTATTTGAACTCTATTTGCTTTGGCAGCGTGCATCAACAACCGGATCGGATCAGGCAGTGCATTGTTTACATGGCCATTCCGAAATGATGGCGCTGTTCGCAAACGTTAAACAAACATTGTCCCCTGAAGCAATTCGCGCGCTCTTATGTGCCGCTCGCTCGTCATAAATCCATCAGCCCGAACGCCTTGTTTGCTGTTAGCGCGTTCAACCAAAAAAGAAAGAAACAAAAAAGCTGGAACTATCAACTAACCATTAGCGAATGCTCGTGTTCGAAAATGATCGTTTCAAAAGGTAAACAAAACCATCGGAACGAACCGAATGTGCACACACGCGCAAAAAAATGGAGCACCCGACCGGAATGTGTAATGCAAATTTCTAACACCCCAGCGCTTGGGAATGCTTGGTGTTCGTTCATCGCCTGAAGCGCCCATTGGCGAAGCTGTCGGTGTCGTGTCATGCCAAACGACAATTTGCTCCGGTTGGGTGTTTCGTGCACGGTGCAAAGATGCGCCACCAAGGCCGGAGGACATCAAATCGAAGGGAAGGAAGCGAATAAAACCGACCGCTAAAACGAAAACGAACTATAACACAAACATAATATGATAAAAACAAACAAAGCGCATCTCGCTACATGCGTTCGTACCCCATCGGTCGGTTGGGACAAATGGCATGCCGCGAACGAACGGCCAAACATTCTCTCGCCGGCAGTGGCCGCTTGCCACTCTAGTGGCGTTGATGGGATTTTCCATCCAAAAAAATGCGTCCACGGATCCGTTCATTCTCGGAAGGTAGCCACGGGAGTCATCATGCCGACCCGCAGTATCAGGCATGAAATATCGCGCCATCGCACCGGCGACAATGATCGCCGCCTGATGACAAAATCTGTTGTGCAAACAAACAAAGCGGTTGGGGGACAGAAAAAGGGGAACAAAAGGGGAAAATATAAATAAAATAAAGCATAAGACAAAAAAAAAGCAACCGGGAGGCAACATAAAATTTGGCCCCAACCATAAGAAAAAAGACTTCCGAAAAAAGGGAGACCAAAATTAAAGGTCCACCTAAAAACCACGGCCCCGGGGTGATCAGCGGCGATCAAACATTTGTCGCCCGTCGCGTTGCACGGTTGCGTTGCGCATCCCGAACCCTGAATTTGCCTTCGGCTTTGTCCGATGCGACATACGTAAGTCCATACAAAAAAAAGGCAGCAAGAAGCGACACACGATCTACAATCAGATCCCGAACCGATGGCAAGTGGCGACAAAACGTGTCGCATTTTCGTTGCACCCGAATGTCGCGCCCGGCTTGGTGTGGCGCGTTCGCACTGAGCGCGCGTGAATGCTAATGGCGTTTCGTTCGTCGCATTTTTTGGGGGCCACATGTGTGCACTTCCTCCATCCCCCTCCCCCCCTCTCTTATGGGCTGTTTCATTTTTTTTTAATTTGATTTTCAAGCAAATTCTGAGCAACCCGACAGGGCGTCTCTCTCGCTGCTGGCGATATTGCATCCGACAACAGCAGCAACCCAAACCAAAAACAAAAAAAAAGTCACCCGTTTGCCACATCATCATGTTTTGGGTGGAATTTGGATGCAGAAAAAAAACACTCACACACACACACACACACACACACACACACACACACGAGAACAGGCAGGCATGGATAAAAAAGGCGTCCAAGTAAACGCGTGGTAAAAATGCAACGAATAATGAAAAGTTATGTAGATGCATAATTGGGCGTTCGTCTGCATGGGTCTGGGCGTGCTGAGACACCTGAGCAGGAAAGGATTTGATTCTTCCACCACGCACGCGTGTGTGTGTGTGATTTTTGTTTGTAAAGTTTGATGATCGCTTCCCTTTTGTGCCTTTTTTGCTTTGCTCGCTGTGTCGCTCAGTTAATTTTATATGTGCGCTTGTGTCGCTTCGGACGCAGTCTCACGGTTGTGTGATGCAACTGCATCAGATTTTTTTTTCCATTTTCACCATTGGTTGGTCATCGTCTCAGGCAGGTTGCTTTTCCTTGTTGGTTCCTTCACGGCGGTTGACTCCCTAATGTGGAGGGTGTTTTTTTTACCTCTTTTCCTTTCGCACGATCGAATCGAATCAACGCAGCTTTGACGGGGCAGCAAATATTT
>STHB01016204.1:0-12713 GCA_018908115.1 Anopheles rivulorum
AACCATTCGTGGATGCTGAGCAGCCTGAAAGGGTATTTGTTTTACAAACAAATCGGGTCAGCATTATGTCGTTCCGTTGTTTGGGTTTCGTTTGGGATGATACTAATCGATTGCTAATAAAACATCCAAAGGGACTTAATTTCGAAAGCTTTTGAACGTTTTTTGTTTATTATTTTATGTTTACGTCAACAATAATTCTTACGGTTGTTATAACCAAGAAAAATGGGCGTTTTCAATGCTCATCCATAAAATAATCATTTTAAAATTGGGTAACGATGTTAAACAATCACATTGTTTTAATCATTTTAAATTATGTTTAAAAAATTCAAAAAAGCAACATTATTTTGTGATATTCAAATTTTGATTTTAGATTTTGTATTATAAAATAAATATAGTTGTTTTATTTATTTATGATTTTCTAACAAACGAACCGATCGTATAATTTGGTTACGCACTGTAGTATGTAAGGCAAGTGTCTAAATAATTGATTAAAGTTGGTTAAATGCAGCTCATGATTATCCCTCGTTTTCGAAGATCTGGTGATTTTCAATGAGCTTTATTAGCAGCAAATAACCTTTTTATGAAATTAGATTTAGAATTTAATAACGAATTATTAAAATTTATTAAAGAGATCCATTAAAATGCACTATTATGTGGTCTAGAATGAATCAATCCGAGCTATAATAATGCGTACAATAAAGGTTAGAAAATGATTATGATTAAACTGAAGCACTGCGAGTAGTTTTGTAATGCCACCATAGAAGAAATTCATACATTTTCAATTTAACTTTGTTTTATAAGCCATCTATCTTACATGCGTACGCGAAGCTTGGCATGACCAAACCAAAACAAAAAAGTAAACCCGTTTATCGCCGTTAAGATTAAAAAGTGTTTTTATCCGCATCGTTGATCTTTTTAAGCGACCAAAGTTGAAAAAGAATACAGCAAACTTTAAGAGGAATGTTAAAACTCGGTGCGCGCAAAGCTTGAAGAATCATAACACCATGCCAGGGATTAGAAGATTCACCGACTACTATAAGAGGACAATCCAGCAGGGCAAGCAATAATAATGCAATTTAAAACTTCACCAGGTGCTGACACGGTAAGCACGAGGAAGGCTTACCCCGTTTGGGTAAGACCGGAACGTTTATTTTCTTTTGTCCAGAAGGTACTTAATGCAAAAATCCTTCCAGAAGGTGGCTGTAGCGTGGCACCAGAAGCAGCCAGCTGGCCGGTGGAACAAGGCGAACAATTTAAATCCACCCACAGCAGGGAGTGCTCGTTCGTTCTTGCATTGTGGATGTCCTTTCTACACCTTGGAAAACGTTGCTGAGGTACGGGAGGAGAAAGGGAAGGGAAGCTAGAGAGGGGGACCCTGAGGAAGAAGCGAATATGCAAATTGCATCCGGGAAAATGTTGCATTTCCCACTTAAGGTTTTGCCGGTGGCCAAACTTTGCTTCCGCCTTTTTTTTTGGGCTACTGCAGATAGCACCCAGTGTAGTAACACCTGGCCGGGTAGAACGCGACTGGAAAGAATAACCGTCCACACACACACACACAAACACACACACACACACACACACACAACACACACTATCGATCGGTTTCGGACTATTGTCCGGACAAAGCAGGGAAAAGCATGCGTAGCCCCAAAGCGCCCGATGTTTAATGTTTTGTCGTACGAAAATCAGGTGAATCATGGAATGAGCTCATTAAAAATGCAAAGCTAGCATAGATTCACAGCATAAAGAATGTACCGCACACGTACGAAAAATTATGTCATTCATTTTCGCTTTATTTGCATAAAAAAGGCCAATGTTGTACTTTATTGTGTATTAAATTTCGATCCCTGTGGATGATGAAGTGGTATTCGTAAACTATACTCTAGTAAACTCGAAATCTTCTTTATTATCAATTTGTTTTAAATTGTTCGTTGAAAACGCTTTTGAAAGAGACATGCAGCTGTCTCACTCTCAAAACACTGACAACTAAACTCGCCATCTGTCATCTGAAATATTTCAATCGTAGAGGAATCTTTTAATCATTAGTGAAATATTGCAAATTGATTATGAACATTCGTTATAAGAGTGAAAATTATGAACCAATCAATATATTTGATAAAAGGTTAATATTCAGTTTCTATTATATTGTCATTTTGTAAAGTCAGCGTTTAGCAGTAATAATTGCGAATTAATCCCTTCAAATTTGCCATTTTCATCATTTTTATTATGTTTTTTTATTGATGAAATTTATAATGAAAAGTTGTTTGAAATTATATCTCGCTTTTTGTTGGTAAAGTCGTGTTAGACCTTCAGGAGTAAGTTAGTTTTGATGGAGTTGCATTTTCAATGGAGACGCCTAATGCGGCAAACGTGTGTTTAAGTATTTTCTGCGAATGTGCAAAGTTACGTGAAAGAAAAAATGTGACTTCATTCTGTTGACCTAATGGCAATGAATTTTTCGCACATTTTTATAAATTATCTTTAAGTCATTAGCATACTCTTTTGCTTGAAACAATGATTTATTACTCCATTTTTCAATATTGATTTTTTTTACTGCTTTTTTTCACCGTTTATTCCTCAAATAAACCAACGCTCATAACTGACCAGTACTAATTGCCAACAGCTGTGCAGCCTTTCGAATGGGGTTTTGTTTCCTTACACATTACCATCATTCGTCATGTGTAATGCCATTCATACTTGTTATGCTCGCAATGATGTATTGCTGTTGCCTGCTGCAGCGTTCAAGTATATTGCAATGTAAAATTGGGGTGTTGCGCTGACAGACATAAAGTATGCTGCGTACCGCAGAAATCCGTACGTTGCGTAAAAGCACCAAAAATTAAAAATTATTACACGCATTACCATTAGCAGCACGCCGAAGAGTACGATACGGCAGCGCCCGTTGGTCCAGAATTTCGTTTCAACCTCTAATTGCAATCATCAGTGCTGTCATTATCACGTACTTTCGGTGCACACATTCTGGCACACGTTCGCATTCCGGTGGTAAGGCCTTTTTCTACGTTTGCTAAATTCTTTTGGCAGAGCTTTTTTTTTTTTCGGTGCTGTTATTATATTATTCTATCACGTTCCTCGTAGGTTTTGCTGTAATGGTCTACATCATTAGAGGATGATGATGAAATTTTCCGTCTCATACACCGCCCGCAGGAATCTTTCAATATTGGAAAAGGTAAAAGCATAAGCCAAAAGCTGCCACATGTAAGCTGGTGACAGGACGAACAAAAAAAAAATGTCAAAAATTGTCAATCCCGCTCATCATTATCACCTTTTTACCATCAAATCCAATAATCGTCGTTACGTTGGCAGTAACATCACTTCCCATTTCTGCACCTTACGTTGGCACTAATCGGCACTTTCTTGTAGGCGGCATTAGGGGAAAATATCACGCAGAGAGTCGAAAAAATTAGGTCAGTATGGTAGAAAATTATGTTAAAAAACTCCAGTTATTTGTTTTATTAAATGAATTATCAATTGATAGCTATTTTAAAAACCCTTTTCAACCCCAACTCATTTTTGTTAATTTTTTAAACTTATTTAATACGTTTTCTAAAATAATATTCCTCTCACTAATGAGTTCTACTGTTCGATCTTCTGCGATCCGATCCGCTCCCACGTACGCTTTGTTTATTTTTATTGTCATGTCACACCGTCAATATTGTCACGGGCGTGTCAAAGACGGGCCCGCCGACACGCTTTTGATTGCAATGATCGACGTACTTTATGAGCTACTGCGAGCGGTTCGAAATAACCATCATCGACCATGGGCACGGCGGTGGTCTTACCGTACGAGCCAGTAAACTGGTACACAACTGCAACAACCGGTGGTTGGTTTACATTGTTTTGCGGTGACTCAACTTCATTTCAACAGAGCACAAGTTTTTTTTCACTCTCTTAAATCTCGAACGATCAAAGCGTACCGTAGCGCGGAAGGTGATAATTTAAGCAGAAGTAAGTGTTGATGTGCGCTATTAAAATAAAGAAGACACCAACTCTACCAAACAAATCCCAACAAATGCCCATTGGACGTCGTTTTACGCACCACCGAAAATATAATAATAATAATAAATTTTGAATGTAGTATCATTACTTCATGCCGTACTAACATGTTCGGTTCTGTGGGTCGAACGATGAGGTCATCAGCTATGTTTATTTTTTTGTGTTTTTTTATGTTTTTGTATGGCGTAACCCTTAACTCAGTGAAAATAATTTCTAATTGCGCAACGATCATACGAATACTTGCTTTTATTTTGTTTTCAAATTTATTGAATAATTTATGAAACTTTCTTAATTTCTTAAATGACCAAAAGTTAAAATAACTAAAATATTTGTTGATTTGCATTAAATTCGTATAAATCATGAAATCCCTAATTATTAATTAATAAACACAACAAATAAATAAAATTCGTCAAAAAAGGTAAAATCACCACTCGAAAAACCAATTGGAAAAAGCTCAAAATACATTCAAACAGCATCCTTTCCGTAGAAATGTGTGTTTTTGTGAGAAGCACAATGTCACAAAACAAGCAAAAAGGAGTGAATTAATTTAATGTTTCCCATCCGTGTTCCGTGCGTGCGTGTGTACGCTCTTTGTACTCAGGGAAAAGTTTGGTCACCATTCGATTCATGAAGCTAAAAACAATACAACACCACCGCCTTGCTTGCTTATCGTGCCTGCCCCAGGACACCGTGCATTAGCATTGCAAAAGTTTGCTTCAACTAGTGCTTCCTGCTCCATTTAATTAAGGTCTTGTGCGATGGAAGCTGCCCGGGCCCGGGAACAAACCAGCGGTTGTGCCTCGCTTTCCAATTATCGGTATTGTCCTAATGCCTAATGCTTGGTACGTTTGTTCTGCACAAACAGAATGGGATCACTATTGTAACGCGGGATTTTGTGTGGTAAATGGTGTGTTTCTACTAAGAGTAATTGATTCTGTACTGTACGGTTGGGCTGTAGGCTGCCTGCCGATAAACTTCCGCCTCGTATATGTGTGTGTTTTTGGTATGGCCATGATGAAAAAGTAACTATCGTCACTCTTTGATGCTCTCGTGTGTGTAAGAACGTCTCCTGTCACAATATTTCGCTACAAGAAAGGAGCAAGTTTCTTGCCTTTTCGAAATGATTTCCATATGCAAATGTAGAAGTTTCTCTTGCTGAAAAGACATATCTTGCTCGTGTGTGCTGTAAAGCACAATACAGTGTAATACACATTGTGATTTGTTCAAAGAGATAATAAGTTCATTAACGTTGTTTCCAATTGGAATAAGTTTGTTAAAATGTTACCAATTGTCAATTACTTTACATTCGCCTCGACATGATCTATTCTTCAGTTTGATAATGCTTCGTTGTGTAACTAATGGATAAATGTATTTATTAATCTACCTTTGTTCTAAAAGTAATAAGTATTGCATTATTTACATTTTTATTTATGTTGACATTTATTTTATTATCCATAAATTTCAATAAATGTTCCGGTAAAAATAGTTACCGGAACATTTATTGAAAGTTTTTTTTTCAAGTTTTTTTTTTTTTTAGTAAAAGCAAAACTTGCAGTAGCACGACACGTAAATACAAACTTAAAACACATTTTAATCTGATTAGATTCTTATTATCATGATTTTGAATCTAATTGTAAATCTATTTAATTAAACCTAAAATTATAAATAAAGAAAATAATTAAGTAACTTGGTGTTACATTAACAAAACAGAACTCACACCTGTTGATTGGATTCCATATACACCACGACCAATAAACATATTTCAGTAGAAACCATTTTAATAAAAAAAATCTACTCATAATACTACTTTGAAATCACTCGCATTTAAGTGTGTCACCACATCCCATAACCATTGTTCCATTCACAACTGCAACCAAGCACACATTCAATCACGCCAGCAATTCTTTGCCGCTTACCGAACTAATTCCGCATGCAAAACGGATTCATTCAACTTCTTTTCCCGGGTGGATTAGCCGCGGGTCTCCCGTTCCCGGTGCGCTACAGTTCTATTCGCATCCAAAACTACTATTGCTGCGAGCATAAGGAAACGCTGGCACTGCTTGTGCAGTGTGCTCTACCTCGCTGTTGTGTTTTTCTTTTTGCTGGTGGAGGAATGACTTTGCTTCGTACCAACTTTTTGTGCATTTATACGAAGTGCAGTCGTACAAAGGGTAGAAAAAACATTGAACCATTTCATCATGGCAATGGACACAAATCTCGCCGGAATTAAAGCCGCTTGAAGACGGTCAATTATTACTTAGAAACACAACAAATGGATAAAATTGTGCATGGAAAATATTATCTTTCACTAGAGTGTTCAAACAAAACAAAAATCATATATTCGATGGAGCCTAAAGTTATGCAATGTGCACAACATCAGCGCTCTAATCGAGAAAACATTTTTTAATATGCTTAATAATATTTATTACAACACTGACACAGTAAGAAATGGATAAAAAAAAACAAAAACACATTGCTTAATCATAAAAAAAATCGGACGAAAAACAACGATCAGCTCTTGCTGGAACAATAACATCAACCGAGAAAATATGTGAACCAAACATGCAAAAGGAATAAATTAAAAAAAGTAAAATAAAAACCTCATATAAATACACACACACACGCACACACCCTTCCCGGTTACGGTGCTAGTCGATCGGCACATGTGGTGCGACAATTTTCGCGCCTTCGCACCTTTACTGTCCCTGACCTGACCTGCGCTTAAAGCACGGCAAACCAGGCAGACGATCCTCCGCAGCAACACTAGCAGGCGTGGGCGACCACCCTAAAGCGTTTGTTTTATGGTTATGTCTGTTCCTGGGGCATAATTAAATGCACTGTGCAGTGTTCGGCCGAGACACGGTCTCGTTGTCGTGGGAAGAAATAGATGTAACAGCACAACTACAGCCATTTACGCGCTATACTCAAAACCAATGGTGGAGGCCTTTGATGGAGTTAATTGATGGCAAAGTGATATTGTGTTTGAAAATGTTAAAATTAATAATTTAATATAATTCTATAATTGTAATTCTATAAATTGGTTAATTATTAAAATTAATGTTTTGGCTACCTTATACCTTATTAAAAGGTAGTATAGAATATAATGACGAGAAGTTAATTGGCATCAATTTGAGGCAAGTAGTTCAACCAGAATAAAGAAAGATGGAAATAAAACATCTCCTTGTCCTCCTCAATAAATCACGGATTAACTCCACAACGCCGTCAGATGCCATAATGTAGCAATAAATAAGCAAAGCAACATATTACCAACAAACAACGCGACAGCTTTTGTTCGCTAAACATCTTCAAGCGCAATGCATCACACCACACTTCCGGGGTGTGTCGGAAGCGTCATGTCATTTCTGCCGACAGTCGGACAGTCTAATTGTCGCTGTCCGGGCCACTCCTCTAAACGATACATGGTGGAACATGGTTCTTCTTGAGTCACCTGTTTAGTCCCGTGGGATGTACGAAGCATCATGACTCCGAAGACCACCCACCGTGTGTCTTTCTATCAATCTTTACCAACAGTAAAATTGTGCATTTTATTTTAAAAAACGCTCAACTGCTATCGTGATTTACTGTGCGCTTTAAAATGCGAGAAGCTTATAAACGTTTCCATTTAGAAGTAAGGAAAAACACTAGAAAAGCCAAATGTGTGATTGAAGCTTACATCTACAATCTCGATATTATGATAGAGCACGTTTAGGGCAAAGTTTTGGGTAAAGGAAATTTCGAGTGAGTCTGCCGACTGTCTGCAAAGTTTATCATTATTGGCTTGGTTTGGTAGAAATTCTTTCGCCGCGTAACTGCACCAACACTACAGCAGCACAGCATTCCGTTGCCGAATTTTCATAAATTAATTGCACATAAAGCTTAACCCGCGGCTAGACAAGATCCGTCTCACTCACTTTCTCACCCGATCGTTACCGTTGATGCATGGTAAAGTTTCGCACCAACTGTTGTAAAAAGTTGTAAATTTATTAACAAGCCAAATCGTCCTGAAATCGAGAACCAAACCCCCATTGCTGGTAAAATTTTCCTTCCACAGTCAGGTAGGTGACGAACGATCGCTCTTGCTTGTGGTGGTGATGCTATGAAGGATTATGAATCAGCAATAATCTTCTGTTCGTCTTCTGTGCCTCGCGGGAAGCGTTTTTGCGAAAACATTTGCATCACAATAGAGCGCAAGGTTGGCTGGATGCTGGGTGTACCTGTGGGTGGTAAATGTTGGAATTGAGCAACAGAAAGGAGAAAAAAAGAAAACCCCCATAGAACACGACAACAAACCTTGGGCCTCCAAATTGGTATTGTTAAGGCAAAAGCCAAGCTTGAAACCGTCGCGAGCACTGCCGCACGTTACAGCCGCGTTTCGCATTACATGTGTTTATGTTTTGGGCTCGGAACGGGCGAGCATAAATTGGTGGTCCCACAGTCACCGATGGGGAAGGTGGGATAAAAGGGGGCAGAAACTATTTACGATACAGTAACATCGTGTAGCGGCACACAAGGCGGCAATGGTTGCGAGGTCCCTTCACGCGAGCCGGCACCAACATAGCCGGCGTTCATTAAAAGGCTCGCTCGATGTACAACGATGGCTGATGGCTGTGGGTTGCAAGAGGTGGGGTGGTGGATCATCGTTGCATCCGTCGCAGTTGTACCCTTAGTGTACCGAACCTGCTAGGATGTGTTTTTCCACCGTTCCACCCGAGCTTAACGTATTCCAGGCACAAACCGTGACGCAGCTTGCAGTGTTAAGTGTATATGTTGGTTTTTTTTTTCAAACCTGCGAGCTGCGTTGATCGGTGTGTAGATTGAGCAACAGTTCAGCGCACAATGTAAGCACACTTTTATTTGCGTACAACATAATTTCTTTCTTTTGGTTTTATTTGACACATTTATACTTTTATATTGTCTTTTTTAATTAAGTCTAATTTTTTTACTATGTAATTTTATTTAATAGGTAAATTTACTGTTACGTTTTTCACATCCACGATATTAAAAAAAGTATTTCAAACAAAGTGCTTTTGATTTCATCTTGCATAAGAAAAAATCAGTTTGAATATACATTTTTTTTTTCAAACATTTTACTGTAGTGAAATGAAAGAATAATAAGCTTTTATCGTGCTGAGAAAAAATAGAAAATCAAATTGACAAGAAAGGTTTTCCTTTATTGCTTTAGTTTTTCGCTTGATTATTCCAAAAATATTGCTAAATAGCAACATTTTATAAATGTATGTTTACATTGTGTTTTGTTTAAGAAATGCTTAATAAATACTCGAACTCTTCAATAGTTAACCTGAATGCTTGACTATATAAAAGCTATGATACTTTAAAATAAAAAAAGATATACTGAACAAAGAAAAAGTAATTAAATAAAGACTAAATAGAATAGTGAAAAAACAACTTTTGACGTTAAATTGTTTGAAAATTGAAATAAACTTTAATGCATAATATGAGCAAAAGTAAAGCATTACTTTAAATCAATGATGAGTATACCGCTAGTGAGATAAAAATTAAACTGGTTCAAAACAGAAAACAAAATATCAAGTAATTAACATTTTATATTAAAAAATATCATTCAAGAATGATCTATGAAAAAATGAACAAAAACTTTAACAAAAAAATATTATTCCACTTATAACTTTGAGCTTCCATCGTGCAGGCTACTGTATCGATGTAATGTAACGATACTTGTTTTTAGCTTACGCCCCAGTGATGCTGGCAGATGTGTATATCCACCGATACACCGAAGACACCGAACACCGGTAGCGTACGGGAAGCGTAACGCGTGGCAGTTGTTATGAGCATCACGATTTATTGACCATTTTGACCGGAAAATGGTTAAGTGCAACAACGAAAAGAACCAGCAGAAAGCAAAAACAGTTGATATGAATTTAATGCTTTGCGTGGAAGCTTTCGAAGCTAATTTTCGCATCGATTTATTGTTCTGGCGGGTGGGTTTAAAAAAAAAACGATTTTTTTTTTCACTCACAAGTTTAATAGAACGTTGAACGAATGGATCTTTTTGTCAAATAATGGCACGTAATTTGAAACACACAGCATTGGATAATGAGCCCATCTCCACTCAGCCTCCATATCGGGTGATAATTGTTTCATCGTTAAGATCCTTCAGCATGAAACTTGAGCTCATCCCGACACCGGCACTGTTAAACTTCCAACCAGCCACTTTGGCCGATGCAAGAACGAGGAGCAAGTTTTAATTTGGATGAGTTTTGGGCCCCAACCACCGGATCTTGCATTCATTGGCTGGCTGCTTAATATTCATGCGAACTGTAAGAGCTTTACACTGAAGATCAATGAAAAAGTCATTTAAAACCGAAACCGAATTCTGAATCGTCGGGATGGCAGCAGCATTTGCATCGCATTTTGTGCAATCTGTAGTACATTTCTGGTTGCTCCAGTGGGGATTCTCGTGCCCGTTTCCGTTCCTTCGGTTTCGGTTGCATTTTTGTGCTTGTGGGAATGGTAAAACTTTGTCAATTAGGTTGGCTGCTTGTTTTTGAGCGATGGTTAATGAAAGCGAATTATATTCACCATCACCCCCCGTTTGACTATTGTACTAATTGCATTCTGGTTTTTGCAATTTGTGGTGTGGAATGATGGTTTCTTTTTGGAAAGTAAATGAGAAGTATTGTTTTGAATGCAATAAGATTAAAGTTACGATTTAAGCGGTAGAAATTGAACACAGTTTAACTGGACGGCTAATTGTTGCACGACAATCAACGTGCTTCAGAAATGTTGCACAAGGATAATTTTTGGTAGAAAACATTTTCGTAAAAAAATAAAGTATCACGATTAATAAAATAAATAAGGAATAAGGGTTGGCCTGTTTACACTGAATGAAAAAGAGTTTTCTGGGCTGGGTTTGCCAAATTGCTAAAACATTGTTCTAAATTAAATTAGAATTTAATTAAATGAAATTAAAGTGAAACATTTTTTAAAATGTTTGAAGCAAAGATCCTTTTTGAAAGATTTTATTTAAAAAAAAACAAGTTAAATTAGATTACTAAGGACATATAAAAATGAATATATTAAACATAAAAATAAAGAGCACTTTGCAACAAATACATGCTTAAGAATGTTTTGCAGAAAAGTTTTGCTTCCTGTCATATGTTGGAAACAATTGGACGTTGAAGAATTGTATATAAATTTCAGTTGTTTATCGTAAATATCGAAATCAGCCAAACGTTTAATTTTGAATCAATAATTATGAATAGAACATGAAGGTTTAGATTATACATCTTGATTATACATCTAATTTGAGCGATTTAGAAACGATTGTTTTCGTATTCTGCGTTTCTTAAAAATATAATATTTAACGTGCAATGAATGCATTTGCAACTTAAACAACTTTAAGCACCCGCGATGGTTGCGTTACATGTCACTGGAAGGGGATGCAACACTTTCTCCTGCTGCGTAACACGACATGCAACATATTCTCCATGTTTCACTGCATACGCACTTTTCCGTAGCATTCGGTCGCGAACGGAACACTCTCCGTAACGCTCTCGGCATCTCTCACCCGGAGCGAGTCCGCACACGAGCCCGGCAAACTTAACGAAAGACCTAAACGAACGGTGAACAAACGAAAAGGTGCGAGCAAGAGCAACGACACCGGCGTGCACTCGACCACTAAGGAAAGGGATGCTGCGCGAGCGTATCGTTCGCTCGCGTGCGTTCTCTTACGCTCAACGACCTACGCTCTCTCTCCCACTCTCGCTCTCGCGTGCGCGTGCGACAAGCGAACGTGCGGTGTATACACGCAACCCGGGTTTTTCTACCATCGGCACGTCATCGTTGTTTTCGCTCTCAGTCTTTTGCGAAGCGCGTCAAAGTGAACGTTGGCCCGCCGCTGCCGTCGTCGTCGTCGTCGTCGTTGTGGCCGCGTTGCTTTTGCCAGTGTTGTGTAGCAAAACAATGGAAACCGTTCCTTCAGCTCGCGTAGCGTGACACGGGCCGTGTGTGTGTGTGTGTTGTTTTTTTCTGTTTCCTTCACGCACCACCGTCCGTTTTAGGACGCTCTGTTCGTGTAACACTCTCGTACTGCTCTCCGTGCGAAGGTGCATATCTTCCAGCATCAGCAGCGATATATCGCTGTCAACACACACAGCGCGGTGGCTGCATGCTAGTGTTAGTGGTCGGCGTCCTTACGGGTTGCAAAACCGGGTGTAGTAGTGTCTGGTGCTGAAAACCGAAAGCCGAAGCACCGGACGCTTCATTTGTGTTTCGGTGTCCTGGTTGCCGGGTTCTAAAGGCCCTGTGCCACAGTTTGTGCATCCGTGCATGCGCTGTCATTTGTTGTTGTTCGCCTAAAGGTGCATCACCGGCCTGAAGGGTGTGTACGTGTATGTGCGCGTGTTCAACGGTGAGGGAATCGAGGAAAGTGCGTGTTGTTGCATATTGCATTTCCGGCTGCCCATGCCCGGTTTGCTATTTATTTATATTAATAGATTTATCGATGATACGCAGTGCATAATTTAAATTGCGACTCGTCTTTGCGCGAATCGTTCCTGCGTGTGTTTCTCCGTGTCCGAGTCTGTGTGTGTGTGTGTGTGTGTGGGTGAAAGTGCATCGATGCGTGTGATGTGCAGCCCGGTTGCATGCGTTTGAAGTGCATGCTAGTGAAGACGTCCCGGGCATTCGGTCAATCGTTTGTTCGGTTTGCCTGCCGT
>STHB01016212.1:0-12713 GCA_018908115.1 Anopheles rivulorum
GACTGAGCTTCTTCTTGTCCTTCCTTCTGATCGTTCCTGGTTAGAATTACTAAAGTACAATTAATTCTCTCAACCGGTAAGAACGAGTCTGGCACAAACAAGATTGGTACTGTCACCTGAAGCAGACACTTCAACCAACTATCAGCCGGAATGGCACACTTCTTGATGCCCGACAGCCATGAATGTGGCGCCTTCGACGAAACGCTAACGGAGCTTTTCGAAGAAGAAAATTGTTACGACCAAACCGATTGGACGATTCTGCCACCCGTGGAGGAAACACATTCTCCACCTGATAGGGGGGTTGTTCTGTTTTTGTTCGTCGCGACGCTTTTTGCGCCAATCCAGCGGAGAACCAGCGAGCGATAAGAAAATAATAAAACATGACCAACATGACAGGTTTGGTTGCAAAAGCGCACGCGCACGTGGACAATCGAGTTCGGGCGCTCGGTTAACGGTTGTTGTGCATGATTACCCCAGATTCTGTGTGCGTTTTGCACCCGTCATCGGGGCAAAATACTGTCGCCAGCCGAGAGGTTGGCGCGTGTTTGGCTGTAAGTGGACCATCACAATTATCAACCGACCGGAGGACCTGATTAATGATGCAGCCAGCGATCGATGATGCGCCATTGGAAAACTTGTGCTAGGGCAGCTCGATACATTTCTCCGCCTTTCATCGAATTCTGATCTGGGTTTGTTCATATGATCGTGTTTTTTGGGGCTTTTTTAATCCGGAATCTCAAACACAAAATCGGAACCCTTATTCTGAATATCCTATCCCGTGATGCCTGATTTTGCTGTGCAGAATGATAAAAGCGGCAGATAATCGTAAGCTTCTTAAAGTAATTAAATATTCAAACCAAAGTGTGCAAAGCCCAGGATGAGACTGCGAGATCCGCTGGAAAACGGGTCCCGTTGGACTAAGCTCTTACGCCACACACACACGCGCACGCAGGTGGATGACTGTTTTTCATCCGGACAGACGAGAACGATTCCACTGCTTCCACCTTCCCCAAAAAAAAAGGGATAATTTGAGGAGAAATTCCAGGAATTCACCTTCCTGCAGCTTACGGTGTCCTCATCGTTGCTTTTGTTCGTATGGGACGGTAAAGATAGACGGTGTGGGAACGGTGAGACGCGCAAATGGTACCTTAAACTGGAAATTGGAGCTAAAATTAGAACGGATAATTTAGCAATGCTTAAGTTTTGAGTTTAGTGCTGCACTGGAATAACCAGATCTGTCATTTAGGACAGCTACGCTTCATTTTCTTCAAATTAAATCCTTTAGATTAACAATTATGCTGGAGTTCATGTGCAAATTTTAAAATAATTTTTTGTAGTACAAACTTCAAAAAAGCATAAGTAATATATTTGAGCTATGAAAAATTATCTTTGTAGCATCCACAGTTTTAAGGATATTAATTCCTTTCTTTTAATTATTAAAATATGCAAACAATTCAATTTAAATTTTAAATCATTTTACGATGAATATGTTTAATTACATGTTTGGTAAAATTCTCTCAGTTTCTGTTTGATAATGGCAATTTTATCCAATATTAACCTCAAAACGTTTAAAAGTTCTAATACACTGCTTCAATGAGCGAGAACTTAGATTCCTCGATTATGGCAAATTTTTGGAGTGTTAAATTGGAAAATTGGACTGTATATTCTGTCTGTTGTTGCAAATAATTGTTATGTTCTTTTTTTATTATTGTGTTAGAAATATAATTCAAAATTGAGCAACATTTCTCGGTACGAATCTTTTTGTTTTATTTAACCTAAATCAGTTATAAAGTATTTTGATTTGACTCAATCAATAAAAAATAATCGGAATTTTTGTTAGTTTTGTTCAATCCTCACGCAGTATATAATTGCACGTTGAATCTTCCTCGATTTTTATTTCGAATTACTCGATGTTGCCGTTGGAACAATCGTAAAGTTTTGAAAATAAGTAATTGATAAAGGTTTAAGTGCAACTATTCTTATTCAACAGATTACAGGATAGTTACTGAGTAAAGTTTTGGTTCAAAACAAAAAAAAAGAAGAACGCGCTCTGATAACATTGTGTCGTACACTTCACCATCGACATTTAGCTCCACATTGCCACATTCCGATTACACACATATGACCGGGGAGAGCAATCTTCACAACCGCCACCGGTCACCGCACCAGGCGCTCCACAAAAAGCGAAGCATGGGCATGGATTTTTATTAAATTTCAAATTTATTCTTATCGCGAAATTGTATTACCACCACCGCCGGTAACCGCCGGTCTTAGATTTTTGTTTCCGTGTGCGGATTTGCCACGGGCACGAACAAGGCGGAATGAAATGCTGTAACTGCTCTCAACTTTTTCTCCATAATGCCTTGCAGCTACGCGGACACAATTGGCCACACAGTTGTTCCATTCGCTTTCTCTCTCTCTCTCTCTCTCTCTCTCTCTCTCTCACATACACACACACACACACTCAGTACAGTTTTCCACGTGGGTGCAACCATGCGAACCTTGTTGGAAGAATGGCAAAAAAAAGCGGTTCCCATATTCATCGTTGGGCGGAATTGGGCGCTCAGTAGTGTGGTGCAGAACGGTGAAAACATACGAAAATGTCGCTGTGTTAAAACCAAGTATCCTTCGCCATGCCGGCATCCCTACGGTCTCGGCCCTGGCCTTGGTGGGAAGTTATGGGCGATTGGGCGACGGAATGGTGGTACCATAATTGTTAGCATCATCTCGCGGTTAGCAGATATCAGGATGATTTGTGTGACCATTATCATTTATTTGTCGTTATGCCTGGGTACAACGGCTACGACCAGGACACCACACACACACACTGGAACCAGGTTTTGGAGAATGTGTATGTAGGCAGCACAATGTGTGCAACGGTGCTCCAGTTCTGGGTAGCTGGTGGGATTTTTCTTCTACAAGACACTCCGGCGGAAATGCGGCTTCGAAACTCGCTGAAGGTTCCATAAGGTTGAGTTAGGAAATAATTGATTTGGTAATTGAAATGGGATTCAATGGCGTGTTTTTGGAAAGATTTTTCTTCATCTATGCTACAATTTTGCTGTATATTTTTATGGTTGCAAAATCCACCATAAGATGAATTTATGGTAAAGTAATATATTAGAATGGTTTTCGTAACAAAACTAATAAATATCGCGTATTTTGCGAAATGTATTTCGTTTCCATAACGTAGTACTATTTTTATTCATGACCATGATTACATTTTTTATTCATAATATAAAATTTTAATCGATACAGACCAAATACAGACTTGTCTTGTAAAAAGATTCTTTAAAATGTATGCAAATCGGTTGAAGAAGACAGCACTCTTTTGCCATCATGGCCACTTAAAAAGTTACTTTAGACGAACATCAAACTATAAACTAGTGATTTCAATTCAATTTACTGCCCGCCAACCGACTCACGGCGCACCAGTGTTCACCTAAGCGAGCCGGGAAGCGGTGCAATATTTCTTTCTAACACGTTGCACAGCTTCAGCGAACGTTCGCACGAAACGACAGATAGCGTCAAACGGGTTATGAAACATGGACTATCATCCATCTAACTAGCACCACCAGGTCCACAACCATCCGAAAACGCCCCCCTGGGCGACACTTCCCATCATGTTAGTGCGACTCCGAGCGTCATCTTTCATCTTCAGCGTTCGTGCTGAAACGACGAAGCGTAAGCCGGAGTTAGTGTGACATCATCGAACCGCTCCGACGACACTACTTTCTACCCGCTGTACCGGTGTTTGGCAGCACCCTCAGAAAGGAATCGGGTAGTAGCACCCGCATTAATTGTCACGTAATTGGTACTCAAAATTGGCGACAGCGCAAATAATTTTAACATCAAAACCGTGACACTTTCACATTCGTCATTCGTGGTTGAGGCCCTCGGGCCCTGGGTGGATATTATTTTGGGAAGGAAAGCAAAAACGAAGAAAAAAAGGCAACACCAACACGCTCGATTGCCATATCTCCCCTGCCCCTGGATGGTAGACAAATTCTAAATTAGGCCAACCCGAAACCCGATTTGATGGTTGCGATTCGTGAGAGGTGAAAGGATGTGATTTTGTGATGCGAGTACGCGATTATCGCATGGCTATCTACGGATCTTGATAAGAGGCAAATGGACGCTGTTGGGCTCAGAAGAAAGGTTACTCCACGCAGAATAATTATGGATCTTAAGAGTAGTAATTGAATTAAGGGGTTTGTTTTTTTTTTTTGTTTTCAATGATGAATGAAACTTTCATCCTTTAGGTTAATCACTTAAACAACTTATAATTATGAAACTCTCTGCTCATGAAAGGTCCTGGACTGGGACCTTTCATTCGTCCCATGAGGCTGCTAAGCATATGTTTGATTACCATCAAAATCAAAGAGGATATACATATTATCAAAAACAGATTTGACCTCATATTTGTATCTATTCCACGGTTTGTCCACTTTTTTTTCCAATTTTTGTCCACATTTTGTAAAAGTAGAAAGAATTATGATAAAATCGTTAACTTCAATACGTCATTACTAAAATGTTCACAGACACTGTATAACAATTACTTCTCAACCAATGAATCTCCTGTTGATTCTGCAGACATCAGCCTCAACAGTTCTCAGAATGTCTGTACTTGGTTCTCTTGGAAATTATAACCTCATGTTGAAGAGGAGAGCCTCGTTAGTGGCAAAATAGTTTAAATCTTCTAAAGTGTGGAAATAACAAGACGTCTTGTAGCTCGGAAGGTATATTAGAAATCTATTTATCTATCTCCTCTCTATGAAGACGTACTCGAGCTTTATTGAATGATGATCATTTGGCACAAACTGCTTAATCTATATCTCATTCTAAGTTCATGGATCTAAACTCATCTCTGAACATTATTGGAGTTTTAGGAGTTCTAGTAAGTATATGCCTTTGTCCCTATAAAATGTCATGCTTTATCTGCAAGGATATCATACACCAATTATTAAGCACTTCAGCTTTGAGACAGAGCAAAGTTGAAGCTACCTCCTTTTCTGAAATATCAAAAATTGTAAAGCTAGCAGCTAATTGATTTAGTAACAGTTATATGTTTTTTTAATATCTGAAAGTTCCATAATAAGCAAATATTTTCACATATTACTTATTTGCAAACAATTAGATCTCGATTAATTGATATTTCAACACAAAAAGCTGCCAGGGGCGGCCTGTTGGTGTATTTGACAACGGCGCTAGGTCCTAACACGACCGGACCGGGTTCAAATCCCATTCGGACCGTACCCCCGTAGTACGGTCTGACTAGCTTGCAACGTGGAAAAATTAGTCTAATACGGCCTGGTCCGTTCTAACAAAAGAACAAAAAACAAAGAGCTGCCAGCAAATGGAGGAATTAATATTTGTTACATTGAAACCTGTTTAAATTAATGAGAACACTACCTCACTTCATGTCGTTTAACAGCAAACTTCCTACCGTTACTTTGCTACCATTGCTTGAAAGTCTTTAAGGACTTCGATAGACTCATACGCCTCACTGAACAAAATTCGAAAGTTAAACTTGGAACTTCCTCCAAACACATTCCAATTCCGTTTCATTCTTCAAACACTTGATAAAGCGATGTGCAATAAATGCTCCCAATTTTGGGAGCATGTTTCCGAACGGACCGTAATACGGAAATCAATATTACGTCGACCGAATGTTTCTTATCGAACGCAATCGAGTGTCATTGTTTAGAATCAGTTCAGTGGATAAAATTTAACCTAGGTTCGGTATGGATGATATACCGCACTTCGATATCGATCCGATCGTGCTCGGATCTTGCTCAGGAAGAAAGTTGTGTTCACTACGTACCTCTGCTACTTTTAACCTGAAAGCAGCATTCAAAGCACTTTTCTCTAAAATCACTCAATCCAAGCAGACGAAGCCGGGTGACGAAAGGAAAAACTCTTTGATATCTGTCAAATTTTACTTTCGCCCAGGCTGGGATTCCAATTACAAACTCCAGTAAATACTAGGAATGGCTGCTAGCTGCAGCAAAATAGATGCCATTCCCGGTTGTACGGGAGAGAGAAACTTCCAAACTGGAGCTGTAGCTAATACACCGATAGCTTGGACACTTTCGTACGCCGTGACTAGAGTGAACATTGGACACTGACGATGTAGTATGCAAACAAAAAAAAGGGCCCCAAAGTTTTAACTTTTCTACAGCTTCCGATTTTCAAAATTCCCATTCGATGGAGAAACAAACAGAGAACAAAAAAATACCATCGGTCAAATTGCTATTGATTCTAGGTTACGGATAAAATGACTGTTCGGAGTAGAGTTCCAATTTTTTTGTCATTATATACGTATGATGGATGGTTGCTGGTAGTCGACGAATGCAAACGCCCTCGAAGGAATGGATGGGCTAAGAAAAACTTCCACCAGCAAGCAACGACGATGATGGGATGCATTTTTCACGTTGCAAACGATACCAGATCTCCAATGTCCAATGCCACGGGTCGAGGCGCTCGGAACGAGTTAGCGGAGACCAATTAGTTTCCCATACATATCCCCGATTGCCGAGGAATTAATACGGGAGCATGCGATGGGAAGTTGGATTTTTCGGAAAGCTTATCTTTCATTCACTTGAAACTTTACCTTTTGCGGAGCCGACCGAAGCCGAAAATTTGGAATAGTACGGCCAAAGTTTTTTTTTGTTTTTGGTATCCCCATCTCGGAGGTTGGATGATTTGCTGAGGTCAGACATTGACTTTTAACCGTGCTGCTTGGTACGTAGCACGGCTCCGGCAAACGGTTGTCCACGTGCACGGTGCCAGGTAGGATGTGTATTCGTGAGTGTGAGTGTGTAAAGTTTGAACCATTTTTTTGTCCGCGCGTGTGTGTGTGGTTCACCCTTTTGTGCTTTATCTGCCAAGTGCACGGCCGTCGTCAGCATCATTCCAGTCCAATTTGGTAAATTGACAATGGCCAAAGTAAAATGTACCGTAACCCATCGGCACCCCGTGCACAAACGAGTTTCGAGGTGCTTTCTCGCCCGGTAAGGAACGAACAGGGCCCCCACCAGATTGATGCTGCAAGAACCGGCATATATAGCTAAAGCAATGCCAGCAAAACCAAAACCGAAATAAAAAACAAAAAAAGTTTTATTCCCGCCGTCCGTTCGGTACCACCGGGAGTGCCACGGTGAGCAACGCCACGAGCTGATTGACAGTGCGACACGGATTTTGCGGTTCATTGCATTTTGGGCAGCATTTCTTGCTGCTGGCCGCCGGTGTTGCTTGGTGTTTGGAGGATGTTCGCGCTCGGTACGTGCCCGGTGCACGAGAAAGGTCAGACAGAATGGAGAGAAGGTACAAAAAAAACAGAAAAAAAGCGCGTCAACCATGTTCCCTGGGCGCATTTCCTGTTGATGGAGCAATATTCAGGTTTTTGCGTCGTCGAACCATTGTTGCACACACTGGCTGGAGATGGAGAAATTTTGAATTGAGTCTCGGTTGTAGTTTTTTTTCTTTCTTTCTTTTCCATTGCCATTCTGGAGCTCCCGCGTTTTTGGACATTGTGCATTTCCTACCAGTTCGTTACGGTGGCTTTCGATTAGGTAGGGGTTGAGGAGGAAAACAAACCATTTTCTTCACAGTTGAATAACAGCTCGAACTGCTACTGTATTCAGCATTTTGTGCTTTTTTTGTGTGTTTTTGTGTGTGCTTTTGGTTGATGATATATCTCTCGACACAATGTGAATGTGTTCTACTTTCCGGAGCTAGTTTTCTTCGAGTGGCAGTAATTTTATACCTCCAGCAGGATGAGAGCAATGGCCCGCAAGAATATTAATAAAACAGCGTCTTCTTTGGAAGAGGCAATTTTATTTTTGCATGATTAATTTTAAAGAAGAAAATAAGGAATTGGAATATAATTCATGTTCTATATTCCATGTTTTTTATTTTTTTTTTTTTTTTGTTAGAACGGCCTGGCCGTATTAGACTAATTTTACCACGTAGCAGGCTAGTCAGACCGTGGTACGGGGGGACGGTCCGAATGGGATTTCAACCCGGTCCGGTCGTGTTAGGAACTGGCGCCGTGGCCAAATACACCACCGGGTCGCCCCATATATTCCATGTTGTTGATATTTTTTTGATTATAGTCATTTTCAAAGTAGTACACCGGGAGTAAGAATAGTTGAGAATATTTTTAAAAACTTACTACGAACTATACGAACAAAACTATAATATTAAGAAAGTGTTCCAAACTATTTGGTATTCCGGATGTTGATGATTGCACCAGCACATTGTCCGCATATTCCGGTCACTGTGACTCCCTGATGGGACTCATGCCCGCGCGATATTTCGAGTCAGTTCTCCGAACCAGTCGAAAGTCTGTAAGGAAACTTCAGGAAATAGCACTACTAACTACTGAGTACAAGTACCTTGTGGAGATCCAGCCAAATTTCGTTGCTTCCATTCCTGGTGCGACAACTTCCTTTCATCATCACGTAGTCATCGGGGATATCAGTCCGGGCTAAGTAAGAACTGATCCACGACCTTTGGAGTTTTAGACGAAACGCTAAGACATGATGCCTTGGTATGATATCTTCACAGCGTACCTGAAATTAGTTGTTTTTTAGGATCTCCTAGTTTCTTGGAAAAAATATTTTAAAGCCTGGTGCCTACTGAGCTATTAGCACTTAAAAGAATATCCACGCGTTGAAACATAAAAGCATTTAACTCCTGTACAAATTTGTATCCGATTGCTTACAGTTCAGTTGCGTAAGCAATCACTTGCTGACAGAAAAGATGGAATGAAACCCACTTTCATCACCCGTTCACCCTCAAAACCCAAAAAAAAACACACCAAATGTGGCTGAAACCCACTTCGGTCCAATAAAACAGTCAGTTGGCAGCAAATCAACGAAAAACGTCTCCAACAAGGGCTTTCCCAAAAACCCTGTCCTAACCTGTCCACAAACGAACGCATGTCACCAGTAACCCCGGGTAAGTGTTTCCATTTTCGGACGAGCCGGCTCGATTAAGTCCACGGTCCACGGTCTACAAATAAAAGATCCCATCGCCCACCCATCGGGCACCCGACCGGTGTTGCGGTGGCTTTAAGACCACTGGCAACATTCGTACGGTGCACAGTAAACGTGGTGGTGAACACACACACGGGTGGCTCAAGAGTTTCGGTGAACATTACCGTCCTCGGTTGCGAAGCGACTACTGTACGCCAGGCCAGCGCATGGTTGCGTGTGTCCAAAAATCTTTCCAATCTCCCTGGTACCGGGTACCGGGTACCGGGTTCGTCTATCTTGGAAAGGCAGCAACAAAATGGATACAAAACAAAAACCAAACGAAAAATAAAATAGAAAGACATGAAGCGTTGGTTGACAACTTTTGGTAGGAAAGCAGCGAACTTTCTACTTCGCCGGCAACGGCTTCACTAATTACCTCTTATTTTCGGCATCTCACTCGCTTGCGTGTCCTGTGGACCGGAAGCACCGGTCAGAAAGGAAGTGTTCTGGTATAAAAAGACAGGCAGCAACAACAAAACCTTGCCCAAACAAAAAAAAAAAATAGAGAAACAAAAACACACAAAGCTGCTCGTCTCGAAACGCATCTAATTTCATTATGCGCCACAAACAGGAACCGTCAGCTTGTGATCGGTCGATTTGGTAAAATGTTAGTGCGTATGTCCTTCCTTTTGGTTTTTGCGGATGAGAGAGGGGGAGGGGAGGCTTGGGAATGATAAGACAACAGACATGGAGTGCTGATGATGAGCAACTAGGGCTGTGTTTCTTTCGTGTGCGTGTGCCCTTGACAACTATATCATGCCCGTTCGGGAAGGGCGCACATGTTTGGGTCTGGGATGCCTTGTTTTTTCTCTGGTTTGTGTTGGTGCGTTGCTGCTAACGGCACAGTGAGTGTGGTCCCGTCAATGTGACCTCAATTCAATTCGTGGACATCTGAAAGTGATCATAATCTAATATCACCATTCGTGTGACATTGAAACGGCCGCATGGTTGGCACCGTAACGAGATGTGATTAATAATAAAGCAGCCGGAAACGTTATTTTTGGTACGCCGCTTTTTCGCTGGAACTGTATTTGCTGCTTTCGGTGTGTATTGATGGTTCTGTGATTGATGTGAAAAATGTATACTTGTACCAAGGGAAGACAAAAAAACATTCATTTATTGTTAATATTTTCTATTATTGGTTGATGAGATTGTTATCTTCCCATATGTTTTACTGCACGAGGTGGTAAAATATGTCGCAATACATTAATATTTATCACAGTTGTACAAATCAATGTACTCTCATCTATATTTTCCCTTTGCATACCAATTTTTTTCGAGCGTTTTTAAATAATTGATTTGTATAACTTTGTCATCAAATGTGGTAGAGAAAATTATTGTCTTGCTATAAAATAACCTCTCCTTACTATTGAAATTCAGAAACAAATAGATGAGTATTCAAAGGGTAGAAACTAAGAGGAAGTTAAATGGTTATTTGAAAATTATATATCATGACCGATTGCTTCATTCCAAATATTTCTTAATTAAGAAATTCTATCAACTTTTTAAATATTGTATAGAACAATATTGTAATATTGAGAATAAACATAATTTTTGACTGGTATGCCTGGTTGAGAAAAAAATCCTGGTTGAGATTTTATGTTATATCGAAAAAAATCCAACATAAAATAACTAAATTACTAACAAATAATTACGAATGAAAAAGCAAACATAAGTAACATAAGAACTGACCAAACAAAAATGGGTTTTTGAGACATAAAAAGGGAAGTCAAAAATAACAATGTTGAATAGTGAGATAAAACAAAGTAACATATTTCCATATCATGGTATACAAAAACGTGTAGAAGAAATGTTCTGATGAAATGTACAAAAAAAAAAAATTAAATTTTAATAAATTTAAATTCGAAAACACTCAGAAAAATTTACGAAAAAACAGAGTTCCATAAAATTCAATACGTTTTGAAGCCGAATTCTCCCAACTTCAGCAACATAACAATCAGCAAAGTATCATTCAAAATAGACACAATGAAAGCTCGGTTTTTATCCACAGCACTTTTGCAACATTCTACCCACTGCCACAAATTAACAATGCCGTACACGCGCTGAGTAATTTCGCCCACCTTTTTTTTTTGTCGCCCCGAAATAAGTTGTCGAAATGCAAACGCATCTCGAGCGGCATGCCCGAAATGCAACTGCACATAAAATGCATCGCCGAGTGGGGATGAATTTACGGCTCGTTATAAAATTACCTTGATTACTCCAGCACTGCGAACTCACTGAACCGGCACCGGCCCTATTGGATATTTATTTCTCCTTTATTTGCTGTGCTGTTCTGTTCTGTTCTGCGAAATGATGCGTTTATACTTGTAGTGCGAATGCTTGTGTTTTATGTCGATCAATTTTTAGTAACTGATTTTTTCCAGAGCATTTCATGCAGTTTATATCATTTTCCTTTAGCAAACTGGAAGCTTTTGTTTTATTGTTTCGCATTGCAATGGGACACGGACAAACAAATATGCTTGAACAAACCAACAACATTGGACGCCGCCACTGCTGATTGAGAGCGAGAACGTACAAGGGTGAACCGTTTTAAAGGTAGTCACTTGATGCATTTTTGGGAGGCCAGTGTGTTGCACGCTGCATCCTGCCCGGAAGGTGTGCAAAAGAAGCCAGTTTATGAGGCACTCGGGAAAGGGAAAATAATGCTCGTTCGTTCGCGTGGGGATATTTTATGTGCCGCATAGCGCATATGTTCGTCTGGATGGTAACCGACGGGTACAACCAACACAACCTGCCACACAACGTTGATGCACCGGCTGATGTGGAAACGATTTCGGGCGAAACGGTAGTTGGTTTATGTTTCGACAAGTACTTACATTCACAAAACAAACTAACCTCGCAAGGTTGGTTTGATGTAGTAAAGGTTCCCATTTTGTCGCCAGACTAGAGATGTATCCGCACGCAGGTTTTGAGTAATCGTTCCCGGCTGGCTGTCGCGGTTAAAGAGCTTATCGATTTAGGGCACAGCATGCTGCAGCCGAGCGGAGTTAACATTAAACTTGTTCGCGGTTGACCGATGCTTGCCGTGGGTTTTAGGAGGTTTGGGTGGTTGCTTTGATCGTTGCGTTTTGGAAGCTTTCGCGCACGGGTAGGACGCTTGTGGGTGGGACAATTTTGAGAGCTTTATGAGGTCGAGTATTTGGCGATTATACGGCCGGAAATATATTATTGCGAAGATTATTATTGCACCAAATGTGTGTGTGTGTGTCTGGGTTGCGTCAAGTGGTGCAGTGATTATCTGTGATGCGGCAGATATTAATCTGGGTGGTCATTTTTCAAAATCCGTTCCCGCCACTCTGTCCCACTGTCTGGCATGTACCGGTGCACGAGTGGATTATACTTATGGGGGGGATCGAGCTGCTCATTTGTCTGGTGAAATTATTGATACAAATCATCGTACCATAATTTCATTCAATCTATTTCTTGCCTGTGTGTGTGTGTGTGTGTTTTTCTTTTGAGTTTTGTTGCTGGATACGCGTAAATCAGACGTTTTCTGCAGTGCCTTACATTGCTTTATGAGCGCTTTATTTTTTGTTGCGAATAATAAACTTGTATCTACAGTTTAAGGTTATGTTTAAATAAGTGAAGTGACATAAAATAGCTATTATTTGAATTAAAACTATTTTATTTATCGCGTTTTTTATATAAATA